>JAMPIV010022951.1:0-101329 GCA_024509875.1 Oreohelix idahoensis | reverse complement strand
TTGTTGTTTGGAAAAAGTGATTTATGGATGGGGGGTTGTGGATGGTTTAGAATTATAGGTTTATGAAGGTTTGTAGAGGATAGACATGGTGTGATATTTAAACATTTAACTTAACAACAAAGGGTTATAAATTATGACTTTGTCATAAATGATAGCGGGACAGGAGCAGATTAGGAATTGATTTTGATCTTAGATGATGAAGATGTGAATTAGGTGTATTGTAGATGGGACAGTCTTCAAGTCGGGAAATATCCTTCTTTTTTGAATTCCACCAATTTAAAATGCTTTTCTATTATACTTAGTTTAGTATATAAAAATTTGTATTGTTTTCCTTGTTCACACTGAGGCTGGAAGTCATCGACGCCAACTGCTGTGTACTTTTTGTTACAGTTTAATTGGACGTACACATTCGACAGCACGGATACAGTGACAAATCACAGGTTGGCATAATACATCATGGTACAATTGATAAATGGTCTTGCAATGATACATGGGCACTCGTTGAATCATAGCACAATGGAATGTCAGTAGACAAGCACTCAGTATTGCCCATATATATATATATCATCTGAGTTTACTGACAAAGCACGTCAGTTTATAAACAATATTCAAGATGGCTTCTAGACCTAACCTCGTCTAGCGAAGATTCCTTTAAATAATGTTCAGCACATATTTTTCATATAATCATTTTGAACCGCTAGTAATGGGTTCTCATCTGTAGCAGTGATCTCTGGACTCATCAAGCCAAAATACGGGGCATCCCTTTTCTCTTCTTGAAAGTCATAAAATATTTGGATACAAGATGGCTGCTGTCGTGAGCTGTCACTCACTTTAGGATACAAACTGGAATCTGTATCAAAGTTAATCCTACATTAAATGTTCTCATTGCTCTGTAGATTCTATCATGATGCAATTGACTTCATCATACAATATGGTGCTGCTAGAAATGAATGTCATCTTCATCTAGTTAAATATTCCCTCAGACGTACAAATCGTGCGTCTGCTTATCGAAAACGATGGCTTCGTAAGAGTTCATAAGAAATGTTTTTGTTACCTTGGTATCAGAAATATGATTCTGCCATTCCTTGGCAATAAGAATAAACACTGGGGTAAAGCATACAGGATAGGTTTAAACGTCTATCACTTTCCCCATCAATCTTGAGATCACTTTTCCCGGCGACAAGCCGATACAGAAAAACACGACAGCCCCCCATCATCAGGGCGAAGCCAAATCACACCTAGCCACACATCCGCTGAACAGCCTTTGACCTTTCTAGCGACAAAGAACATATAGTTCGACTTAGATATGTAAAGATATACAGATATAAGACAGACTCGTCCTACCTAGACAAACACTACACATAAATTCAGGCCATAGATATTCTGAAGCAAGAACAATCTATTTCTACCCAAACAAAGAATAAATCGCAGTAAAACTGGATTCGTCCGCGGAGTTCGATCTGAGACTCCTTTCAAGGGGAAGTAACTCAATATTGACTTTTCCTTAAGCAAAAGAGTTTCTATTTTGTTTACAAAATATTTGCGAACATAACAAGCATACAAATGTATAATATTGCAAGATATCAAAGACTGCACGTAACAGTCTTACCACACCTCCCGGGAAAAAAAATGAAACATTTTTTTTTTTTGAAATACATCTAGGAGCAACGTACAATAGGCTCATAACGCATGAATACTGCGCAGATGCAAATATCAGGAATAAATATAACGCCTAATATGAGGCTAAGTCGACTTATGAAGCGACTGGTGAGAATGTATCTCATAATCTGAGAGAAATTATTTCTCTACAAGTAAATTTTTCCAGGAAGGTGTCACCGTATAATACAATTCTGGCCATTACATAATGCATACAAAAATTCATACCATAATTTCGTATTAGATATCTTAAATTTATGATTTATAAAGAAAAATCATTAAAGAACAGCGGTGAATAAACATCACTGAACCGCTAAGTAGTGATACAATCATTATATTATTAAATTACAAATGTGTATCTATCTTGATATAGAAAAGGAACTATTATAGAACTAGACATATTAAGACGTCTAAGACCTAATAGTTATGTGGAATGATGTGGGCATCTTGACAGAATGTCTGCCATCACATTATCTGATCCACGAATAGCTCGCACAGAGAAATGAAAAGGTTGAAGAGCAATTGCATATCGAGTAGACCTCGAGCTCTTCAAATTCTTACTCTGTATAGCAGTAAGAGCTTTTTGGTCGGTTTCTACTATGAAATGTGCGCCTAGAAGGAATCTTTGTAGTTTGAGAATTGACCAAACCATAGCTAATAGCTCACGGTCTAAAACCGAATAATTCCTTTCTGCCGCATTAAGTTTTCTGGAAATATACTGATGCGTGCACCATAGGATGAGAGATGGTGCCCGTGGTCTGGTTTGTGTAGTGTGCAGATGATGTACAGTCAAACAATGATCATACAAAACAGGGCAATCCACACAAGGACGTCAGTTAACTCACGACGTATAAAGTCAATGATGCTTGTAACAGCTAGTGACGTTTTTCTGTATCATTTATTGTGGACGCCACAGTGACAAAATGTATACGCGAATATGTAGGTACATCAGACAGTCATTATCACAGCAACATAGTCAGTACCGCAATGGACGGTAGACGGCATCATAATAAAGATGAATCATATGCATGTTATACATCATAGTACTGTAAATGTAATCAGGTGGAAATCTCCATCCTTTTCTATAACAGCCAGGAGATAACAAGATGTATGAGATCAGTTCACTCTCCTTAATCCGACTTCAGTAAGACAGGCACGTCTTCTGAAGTAGCAATAATGTCCTCAAAAAATCCTCTAGTTAACAAAAGGTTTCAAACCTAGTTCATGTAGCGAAGTAGAAGTAATAGTCCTTGGGACATGCATCAACCCGATGCGGTACAATGTAGCAATATATGAGCTGAGAAACATCTCGTGATGAAGACTTTCAAAGACAGGCTACGAATCAAATGTCACTCACAAACAGATATCGATAAAGTTAATGTAAATGTAATTTACCTTGCCTTCAGGAAATAACCACAGAAATAATACGCCTCCCGGCGTGTGGAAATACACTAGAGGTATCATCTCGAATAAACGAAATATCCATAAGAGGACTTCATATTCCTGAAGAACAAGAAAAGCACAGACGCTCACAAAGACGTCTTGCTCGCTATCCAAATCTTCGCTCTCTGACTGCTGGGCGGAAATCGTTCGATAAAGACCCAAGACTTAGACATGCGCAGTCCAGCGCGATTCGACCACAGCTCAGATAACTTGAAACGCAAGGACCTTTACTAAGAACCAGGTTAAGAATGATTACCTTATAAGGATAACACAACAGGTTGCCAACCGCTTTCTGAGAAAAGCGGCCTAGCAAGTCCATACATGGACACGATTCAAGAACGCATAACAAACTTAACTGCCATCGACACCAACGCGAGAAGACAACTGCTTACAATGAAAAGTGACTATAAATTTCATAAGATTGTTTCCCTTTCATTACAAAATATATATATTGTACACAAAACGATGTTGCGAGAATTTCTCACGCAACATATACATTACAGGATGCAGAGTTCCAGAGTACTCTTGCATTAGTGCCGCTCCAATCCCAGTGGATGAAGCATCACTACGAAGAACAAATGTCTTATCTTTAGTAGGTAACACTAAAATAGGTGGTGTTGAAAACAATGTTTTAATCTTATCCAAAGAGGATTGGCATTCCTGGGACCAGTGGACCATATTAGGCGAACCTTTCTTTAGAAGTGTAGAAAGAGGTGCCATGATAGAGGATAGATTCTGAATGAATCTGCCATAAAATTGAATAAGACCTAACAGACTTCTCACCTGTTTTTTAGTCTTAGGGATAGAGATGTTAAGTATCTTACTAGTATTATGGTCCTCTGTCTTTAGGAAACCATGACCAACTCGGTGGCCTAGGAAAGAAATTTCGCTAAAACCAATATATAGGCTTTAGAGGGTTTCGCTGTCAGGTTGTGCTCGCGCAAAGTAGACAGCAATTCATCTAACCCTGAATAGTGATCTTCCCAAGTATCGCTGAAAAGACAGATGTCGTCTAGATATGCAATGACATCTGACCGATAAGATAGGATTCGGCGCATCATGCGTACAAATGTAGCTGGTGCGTTCATAAGACCGAAAGGCATAAAATTCCATTGGAACAAACCTCTAGGTGTTGAAAAAGCCGTGAGAGGTTTGGCGCGTTCAGATAAAGGTACTTGCCAATATCCTTTAGACAAATCAAGTTTAGTGAAAAAATGAGATTTGGAAAGTCGAGTAAGTAGCTCTTCCAGTAAAGGCATAGGTTCGGCATCGAACTTCGTTACTTGATTCAATTTGCGATAGTCAACGCAAAGACGTATGTTATTGTCTTTTTTCCGAACAATAACCATCGGCGAAGAATATGCAGAGGTGGATGGTTCGATTATTTTCAAATCTATCATCTCATCCAACTCTTTCTCGACCTGTGCTTGAAAATGTATAGGGATAGGATAAGGTCTAACCCTAATAGGAGTATGGTCAGTTAGAACAATGTCATGTTCAATGACATGAGTTTGTCCAGGGATGTCAGTGAGTACATCCTGAAATGTTTGCAACATAGTTGAAACTTGTCGCTGTTCTCCTAGAGACAAATCAGGAGAGACAGTAACGTTCTTCCATGATTCACTAGAATGAAGTGGGATCATTGGAAGAGGAAGATTTACATCTGAAAAACTCGTTTCCTCATCCTGTATCACGGACAGTGATGAGTAATGACCATGTTGTACTGGAGAATCGTCCGTTGCTTGGAAAATGGGTTGTAAATAATCCGGACGTTCATGGAATTCAGTAAGCATATTGATGTGGAAGGTTGTATGCTTCCCATCAATATCGACAATATAGTCGACATCGGAAATTTTCGATATTATATCGTACGGACCTTTCCAAGAAATAAGTAGTCTGTTTTCCCTACAAGGTAGTAATACAAATGCTTTGTGACCAGGACAAAGTTGTCGTAAGCATCTCTTCTTATTGGCAAATTGCCTTGCCTTCTGTTTCGCAAATTCAGAAGAAGAAGTTGCTAATTTGCATGCTTCGATAATCTTTTGTCTCAACGCGATGACATATTCGTAGGATGACTTTGTGTCATCGTCAATATTGTCAGCTGTTATGAGATCATGGAGCAAAGACATAGGGCCGCGCGGACGCGCGCCAAAGACAAGTTCAAAGGGAGAAAATCCTGTATGTTCATTGGGGACCTCTCTGTAAGCGAAGAGGGCCGCAGGTAAAACTCTGTCCCAGTCTTGAGGATGATCCTCAGTTATCTTCCCTAGTAAGTTTTTAAGTGTTCTATTAAGGCGTTCGACCATCCCATTAGACATTGGATGGTAGATACTACTTAAAGATCTATCTATCTGCAGAGTAGACATTACTTGAGACATGGTATCTGATATTAGTTGGGTGCCATGGTCTGATAATATCTCTCCGGGGAACCCCAGACGAGAAAATATAAGCCAAAGAGCATCTGCAATATCAGCAGTAGTAATGCTCTTCAGAGGAATAGCCTCTGGCCAACGTGTGCACATATCAACACACGTCAAGATAAACTGATGTCCTCTGGCAGACTTGATCTTAAATGGACCAATAATGTCTATGGCCATTTTTTGAAACGGCCGAATAGGAATGTCCGCCGCCTGAATGGGTGCAGCATGCCGTGGACCTTTGGATTTAACTTCCTGACATACTTTACAAGATCGACAATAAATCCGTATGTCCTTGTTTACCAATGGCCAAAAGAAAGCCGCAAGGACTCTTGACTTAGTACGGGAAAAACCCATGTGTCCAGCACACTGAGAGTCGTGAGCGTGCTGCAAAATTTTAACTCTCAAATTCTTGGGAACCAGGATTTGAGAATGACTTGACGTAATGGAGTCTTGAACCATACGTACAAGTACGCCATTCTTCTTTGTAATCCACGATTTACGACTTGTGTCTTTATTCGGATCACCTTTAGTTGCAAGAATGAAGAATTTCTTCAGAGTGGGATCATCTTCTTGCTGTTTTATAAACGAGTCACGAGAAATTACCAAGGGATCATCTTGGTTATGCACTTCATTATCTTCAGTAGATGAAGTTTGAGGCATATTAAGAGCCTGAGCTCTAGTGACTACAGCGTTAGCAATCTGCATGTTTTGCCTTTCCCACGCGGAAATTTGTTGCGGAGTGCATTCTTTGACTCCATGAATGCGACCGATGATGAGGTCAGCGATCGGATTCGGAAGAAGACATGCGTGTACATCTCCTGTAAAGAAAGGAGTAGCAATCCTAATGATAGCAGTAGAGTATTTCTCTAATGTGCCGCCAAATGTTACACATTTGACTACTTGTCCAGTGGCACGGGAAGGATCTACGAGTGACTGCCTAACACCAATTGTGGTGCATCCAGAATCAAATAGCACAGAGACTGGATTGTTATTCACTAAACCCTTATGTAAGACAAGAGAACCTCTTCCATCATGCGCGACTGATGCAGGAAGAGCAGGAAGAGGATGGCCACAGCTTAAAGTAGACACTGTGGTTGGCTCAAATAATGTTTTGCATTGGGGGCACTGAGATGCTCTCCCAAAATCAAAAGCGGAACATGCCATATTACTAGCATCATTATTATCTTTACTCTGTTTATAGGCTTCATGGGACTCTTGTTGTGCAGAGTTTGCCTGAAAATGTGGTTTATGTCTTCTGTTTTGAGATCTACCTCGGTTATTATTACCTCTGTAGTTATTGTTACCTCTATTGTAACCCCTATTTGGGTTTGAGTCATAGTTCTCTTGGTTACCATTATCATATTCATTATAATGAGTATCTCTGTAATTATGATCTTGTTGACTCCAAGACGGATAACCCGGATAGTTTCTATAATTACTTCCTCTACGGAAATTCCTATAATTATGACCACCCCTGTGTCGAGAGCTATCAGCTCGTCTCCAGTTCTTTGAAGAAGAACCCTGAAATGATTGGTTACCTTGGTTTTGATAACTATTATGGTTACCTTTTTTTTCAAATCTGTTTTGAGGTCCCTGAAATCTGTGTGAATAATTGGGATTGTATGGTGTTGCTGAAGCAACTGGCATACTCTCCTTAATCTTAGTGTTGCCAAAAGTCACGTCGGGGTGTGCAGTGACATATTGGGAACAATATTCTTCCATTTCCTTTAGTGATTTGGGTTTACGCTCATGTATAAATTCAAGGAATGGTTTGTTAACACATGACATAATCTTATCTCTGAGCAACAAATCCATAAGTCCTTCATACGTTTTTTCTGTTTTGGAAAGCTCAATCCAACGATCAACTGTGAGACGTGCCTTTGCAATGAATTCTGAGAATTCTACACCTGTCTCAGGCACCATCGTCTTAAACAAAAGGCGATAGCCTTCCTCACTTAGCTGGTATTTTTTTATCAAAGCCGCCCTAATGACATCATAATTATCCTTATCTGCTTCTCCTACAAGGCATAACCTAGTCAGAGATTCACCTTTCAAGTTTTCTGCTAATTGGTTAGCATATTGTGATTTATCCACATTATGAGTACGACAAGAACGTTCAAATCTATCCAGCCAGAATGTAATATCGTCACTGGACTGATTGAACGGTGGAACCTTAACCTTGTAAGTAGAAGGTTTACCATTACCACTAGATGCCTGATTAACATTACTCATACTTGTCAATCTTAATTTCTCTAACTCAAATTCATGTTCTCTTATTGCTTTTTTTTCTTCAGCTTCTCTGTCTAATCTTTTTTGTTCAGCTTCACTGTCTAATCTTTTTTGTTCAGCTTCACTGTCTAATCTTTTTTGTTCAGCAGCAGCTTCTCTTTCTAATTTTTTTTGTTCAGCTTCAAATCTCCTTTCCTCCACCTGCATCTGCAATTTCTTTTGTTCAGCAGCAGCAGTAGCTTCTCTGTCTAGTCTTTTCTCTTCAGCTGCTAATCTTCTCTCTTCAGCTGCTAATTTTCTCTCTTCAGCTGCTAATCTTTTCTCTTCAGCTAGAGCTTTTCTTTCCTCTGCAGCAGCAGCTAATGTCTTGTCATATTGAGCAACTGCTCATTCTTCTAATTGTTGACCAGTCTTATCAAGGGATTTCCCTTGTGCAATGAAGTATTCTAATGTAGACATGATGTCTAACAATAATACTCATCTCATCTCATAATCGGAACCTCTTCCTACCCCGTGAAACGAGGTGTAGAGGGGACCCAAGTGCACAAGGCCCATGGGTAGGACATGTAATCGAAGTGACTTGGCAAACAGGTGATTAGCCCATTGTGCCCGTAACAATAATACTAATTACTTGAAACAATAATAATACTATATATATTTCAAAGTAATATAACTTGATTAACCAGCACACTATCTCAATCTCAGTGGGTCACAAGCCTTAATAAGGTCTTGTATAATTTCTTGTATACCAGTAATAATAATAAAGTACTGGTTTATACCATAATCCAAGTGCAGTGCACTAGCAATAGTGTCTTATGAAATATACCTATATAAAACATATGTCAACCAACAGCATACATAAAGTACAAATAAGACTGACAATACGAAAACGTTTGCAGAAATCAAATAAATCAAATAGGGAAATCAATGAAAATAATCACTGAATCTGCAAGGAATAACAACACAAATGACGTCACAGTATATGAATATAAATTGTGAATAGAACTGAAAGATAGAAAAGGGTAGACCAACAAATTACAAACAAATCAAAACAAAACTAAAGAACAAAGAAATATTACAAAAATAACAATAATTACAGTCTTCACAGCTAACACAAATAGCAACTAGTTGTTGCAAGCAAATTTCCAATTAAGGAAATTGCACCTAAAGAAAACGCCCACAACGGACCCTCTATGACGTGGGATATTCTGTTGTGAGGACACCGCCCAACCTAAACACAACCCGCTGACATATAAACTAATATACTATACAAACAAATAACATATAACATATAATCATAAATGCATATATCATGTGTGTAATATATAAAGCACTGTGTTTCAGATAGGATGCTCAGTTATACATTAAATAATGAAATGTGTTGGAAAGAGTTTCAGTTCATAAATATAATGGCACAGTTTCTGAATAAACAAAGTAAACTGCCACTTTAATCAATACTAGATTTTTGATTTAATCTATTACAATGTTCAACAATATGAGTATCAGAAGGTCCAACGATGAAATTTACGCACTTATGTTCAATAATACTGCAACAATAGAACAGTTTATGGCCTTCAAAGTATCATCTCTGTACTGTGAAACTCTGTAATGTCTAAGCGTAAAAATGTCAACAACGCTGACCTAGATACTGCATTCACTTGATAGGTCACGTAACAAAGTGTTGACAAAGAGCAAACTAATACTGCAAGTGTGTCGTATCAGCCACAGGAAACGGTCTGGTATCGGCAGTCTGTTGACTTCTCAACTTCTGCGAGGTCAAACCCAGAAAGCTGGCTCACCAGTGTTAAATATCTTTCTTTTTTGAATTCCACCAGAGTTAAATGCTGTTTCTATATATACTGTTGAATGGTGTATAGATATGAAGTTGTATTGTTCCTTGTTCACACTGACATCAACTATTTACAGGACCACAGTGTTAAGAGGTATGGTGGTCTGTGGAAGCTCCAATGTTAAAGACTTGTTGTTGGCCCCAGCGTTGCTCGTCAGAGTGGTTGTTAGGAATAGGAATATCAACTCGACCTACGCAGTGGTGTGTAGACATAGAGTGAGAGTATAATACGCGAATGATGAAAGAGTTCGAAGAGTTGATAACTGTTCTTTTTCTCACTCATGTATGGCTGGAAGTCATCGACGCCAACTGCTGTGTACTTTTTGTTACAGTTTAATTGGACGTACACATTCGACAGCACGGATACAGTGACAAATCACAGGTTGGCATAATACATCATGGTACAATTGATAAATGGTCTTGCAATGATACATGGGCACTCGTTGAATCATAGCACAATGGAATGTCAGTAGACAAGCACTCAGTATTGCCCATATATATATCATCTGAGTTTACTGACAAAGCACGTCAGTTTATAAACAATATTCAAGATGGCTTCTAGACCTAACCTCGTCTAGCGAAGATTCCTTTAAATAATGTTCAGCACATATTTTTCATATAATCATTTTGAACCGCTAGTAATGGGTTCTCATCTGTAGCAGTGATCTCTGGACTCATCAAGCGATAATACGGGGCATCCCTTTTCTCTTCTTGAAAGTCATAAAATATTTGGATACAAGATGGCTGCTGTCGTGAGCTGTCACTCACTTTAGGATACAAACTGGAATCTGTATCAAAGTTAATCCTGCATTAAATGTTCTCATTGCTCTGTAGATTCTATCATGATGCAATTGACTTCATCATACAATATGGTGCTGCTAGAAATGAATGTCATCTTCATCTAGTTAAATATTCCCTCAGACGTACAAATCGTGCGTCTGCTTATCGAAAACGATGGCTTCGTAAGAGTTCATAAGAAATGCTTTTGTTACCTTGGTATCAGAAATATGATTCTGCCATTCCTTGGCAATAAGAATAAACACTGGGGTAAAGCATACAGGATAGGTTTAAACGTCTATCACTTTCCCCATCAATCTTGAGATCACTTTTCCCGGCGACAAGCCGATACAGAAAAACACGACAGCCCCCCATCATCAGGGCGAAGCCAAATCACACCTAGCCACACATCCGCTGAACAGCCTTTGACCTTTCTAGCGACAAAGAACATATAGTTCGACTTAGATATGTAAAGATATACAGATATAAGACAGACTCGTCCTACCTAGACAAACACTACACATAAATTCAGGCCATAGATATTCTGAAGCAAGAACAATCTATTTCTACCCAAACAAAGAATAAATCGCAGTAAAACTGGATTCGTCCGCGGAGTTCGATCTGAGACTCCTTTCAAGGGGAAGTAACTCAATATTGACTTTTCCTTAAGCAAAAGAGTTTCTATTTTGTTTACAAAATATTTGCGAACATAACAAGGATACAAATGTATAATATTGCAAGATATCAAAGACTGCACGTAACACCTACCCCAATAGAACACGCGAATTCCGCGTTTGTGCTGGACACAATTAATAGTGAAGACTGTGCGGGGTGTCGCCCTCTGTTCCACGCGAACGAGAGGGTAGTGCTTCAATGCGGGCATGCGGCACCATGTCTGTCAGCAGTCCATGAGACTGGCAGGGTGATTCTCCACGAAGGCAAGGTGGAGAATAGACCAGTCCGGGTGTTGAGGAACACTGGATGCACCACAATTGGGGTGCGTCGATCGTGTATCGACGACTCCTGCCTTACAGGCAAAACTGTAAAGTGCACCACGTTCGGGGGCAAAGTGGAGTCTTACCCCCAAGCATGTATCAATGTGGACACTCCGTTCATAACAGGTAGAGTGAACGCGTTCGTTCTCGAGGATCCAATTGCCGATTTAATCGTCGGCAATGTACGGGGAGTGCACAAGGCCATGGGTGTGGCTGGAGCAGAGGCTCAGCATCACCAAACTCCCAAGGGGGATGACCAGAAGGTACATCGTAGACGCGGTGCGCGGCAAGTACCGAATGACATGATTAGAAGCAGTAGGAACTTATACGAGGGTTCGAAAGCCAGTGATCGCACAGTTTGGGTGCGTAACGTTATCCTGAGTGCTAGTTGGCGCACACTCAGAAGAGTGTTTGATGAGGTCGCGCCGGTTAGATTTGTGGAGGTATTGTCGTTGCGCGACAATACCAAAATGGCACGGGTGACTTTTGCGAATAGGTGGGGTGCGCGTGATGCAGTCAGGTGGAAGCACATGTCATTGCTTCATAACCACCTGCTGATAGTTCAGCAATAGCTAGGGTTAGGTTTCGGGTTCGTGTTCAGTAAGATGTTTCGGTTGACGCGAACCGAACCTTAGAGTCTGACCCACGCCCCCAGTACCATTTTGATATGAATATGAGTGTTTTGTAAACTTGTAAAGATTATGAGATTTCTTGCAATGCATGTTTATGCTGTAATATGTTATGCTTTACAATGTATGTCAGTCGGAAGTTGTTGCCTGCAGAAACTAGATACTCTACAATTGAGAGAGAGAGAGAGAGAGTGCCTTGCGATTGTCTGGGCGGTGTCTAAGCTGGCACGATACCTGTTGGGGGCGCATTTTTTCCTCCAAACAGATCACCAACCACTGCAATTTTTGCAGTCGGCTAAATCCATCAGTGCTAAGTTGACACGCTGGGCATTATTGCTGCAGCAATTCAACTTTACTATTTTACCAATTCAGGGGGTACATAACATTGTAGCGGATGTCCTGTCCAGGTTATGAAGTTGGTGTGGGACAGGAGCATCCTTAGAGAGTATTTACATTGGTTTATGGAAGAAATGTATTATATTCGTTAGAGTTGATGTTTATGAAAATGTATTACATTATGTGATTTATGTGTCATGATGCCATAAAGGCAATATGGATAAAGTTATACTCAACGTATGTATATATCATGTTATAATATAAGATATATTTGCAGCGTGCAGAGAGGATTGTTTATACTATGAGATTATGTCTTATTATTGATGCTTAGATATGAATAAATAATATGTAACATATGTTGTGTTTTGATAGACCAGGTTTGGACAGTCGTTGTTATTTTTCACGACTACCAGTACCTGGGGCGGATTAGTTCATATTCATATTGTGTCTGATGTATATGGTGAGAAGGCATGAACGACAATGGTGTTGGACAACTTTGGCATTCTCTAAGTAAATGAGGAGGTGCCGTCTCGGCATTTTGTTCGTCCATACTCCGAAGGGGGTTGGGCGTGACTCCTCCGGTGGAAACTTCTCTTTCTTAAGGGGGGGGGGGGGTGTCACAGTATATATGTTCGACAATATATTAAGTTAGTCACGCTGTGTGTGGCGACATTGAGATAATAAAAAACCCGTTTTGGCCAGGTGACCTGGAAAGGAAGTGGGCACAAATTCTGGCGCAAAAAGTTAGTGGAGTTCTGGCTAGCGTCCGAGGTAGGACGTCTTTATGTTCCCTGTCAGCGTTTGCTGGGATTTGGATGCCATGGGTGTTCATTGATAGTGCTTGTCATTTATTCATGTGGTCAGGATTAGTTTGCATAATTCTAGAGTGGTGGTGTAGTTTTTCTAGTGGCATTTCCTTAGACCATCGTTGGTAAGTCATTTGTATTTAAGTATTGCTTTATCATAGTACAGGACTTAGCCGGTGAGCGAAATTCATTGTGATGTTTACTCGGTATGACATACCAGCGAATTTGATACTGATAGATTGAGTTGTTGGTTATTGCAAGTTATATTGGCATTTCTGTTGCATTGTATTTCATATGTATTGCTAGCCGGGTGTGGCTTCCGTGTGTGCTGTGCTTATTAAAGGGGAACTTACCTGTTGAAGGTGTTATGTTACTTATTGTCAGCTATTTTATGCTGTGGTCGTATCCTTAGATGTTGAGCCAAAAAATATAGATTTATCATGTGTTAAATCCACGGTATAAATAGTTTGTCTGACATCTGGGAGCTCGTCTACTCTTAAAGGCCGTGGGGCCTGTAGTTTATAGCGTTATATAACCAGCTGACAGCTGGGGAGCTTGTGTTTGTTGTGTAAAGGCCGTAGTGTCTATATTTCCTATATACAGGCCAGAGCGAGTTATGCACACAGAATGTTAGAAGGTTGTAGGCCACGGTGTGTTGGCGCCTTCATATTTACTGCTAACTCACGGTGGTGAGTTATTTTCGGTCGTCCAGTGTAAAGTCAGTGTGTTTGTCAGTCAGTGTAGTGAACTTTTTACGGAGGGTTGACCTCGTTTACGGTAGCTGACTTAGTTACAGCGTCTCAGTGAAAAGTGCTATTTTCAGTCGGTGAATATTTTACAGTCTTTGTCGTCGACACTGTGTTGCACAAGTAATTTTGTGATTGTTTGCGCTAGAGTTTCCAAGTATGGTTAGAAGGGTGTCAAAGTGATAGGGTAAGATTGCAGCTTGCTTGAGGCAGTACAGTTTGAGATATTTCAAGGTATACTTGGTGGTTTAATGACAGTGATCCCGTTGGAGCAGAGGAGCTTTGAGGTGGCCGTAACATCTAGGTTAGATTGTCCCAGACGGCAATTGGGTGTCAGATGGGAGATAGTTCGGTCAAGCTCGGTATAGGGTGGAAGGAGATTGTTGTTAGGAAGGTATAGATGTTAAGAGGTTGACAGGTATCTCAGGTGATCAGGTTGGACATTTTGTTTGTCTTGACATTACCACAATGATGTTCTTCTTCTTTGATCCTTAGCCGCCGACCGTCAAAGCAGTCAGTGGTCATCACGCCTAGTGGCGTCTTGTAGGGCAACAACAAATTGATTCCACTTTGCTCGGTCGGTGGCCATCCTTCGTACAGTGCCCCAACTCTGGTTCATTCTTTGCATCTCAGCCTCGACAGTCCTCCGCCAGGTTGTTTTTAGTCGGCCTCTGTTTCGTTTTCCTTCAGGGGTCCAAAGCATAGCTGTTCTTGTGATGGCATCGGGGTCTCTTCTGAGGACATGGCCAACCCAGCTCCAGCGACTGCCAGCTATGATGGTGTGCATGTCCTCTTGCTTGCTACAAGTAAGCAGATCTTGATTAGTGATGGTATTTGGCCAAAAGATTCGGTGAATTTTTCTTAGGCATGTTGTGTGAAAGGAGGACAATTTCGACATTTCCTTCTCTGTAACTCTCCAGCATTCCGCACCATAGAAATGCACAGAAAGCACACAGCTCTGATATAATCTTAATTTTGTGCTTGTGCTGTATTGGGAGGACTTCCAGATGTTGTTTAGGCTAAAGAAGGCTGTTCTTGCCTTATTCATTCTGATGTTGATGTCTTTGCCTGCCCCGCCGTCTGGTGTTACTATGCTTCCTAGGTATGTGAAGGTATCTGTCTGTACCAATTGCTGATTCCTTACTGATATGGGCTCAAGGTTGCTCACATTGAGCGTCATGACCTCAGACTTCTTTAAATTGATATTCAAGCCCACCTGCTGGCTAAACTTATTAAGTCTATCCGTTTTTTCCTGGATGTGTTGATGTGAATGTGCTAGTAGTGCAATGTCATCTGCATATTCCAGATCTTCCAGTGTAGAAAATGTTGTCCATCTTATTCCTCTTGGACTGCCCCTCTGTTGTCTGGCGCATCACCCAGTCTATGACTGTTAAAAATAGAGTGGTTGATAAGGGGCATCCCTGTCGTACTCCTGTCTTCACCTCAAAGGTTAGGTTGCTCTGCCCAACACTACACGTAAAGTTGGCATAGAGGCTTTTTATGATTGACACTATGCAGCTTGGAATTCCATAATCCCTCAGTATTTTCCATAAACTGTCCCTATGTATGCTGTCGAAAGCCTTTTCAAAATCAACGAAATTAATGTAAAGCTGTCTTTGCCATTCTGAGCACTGCTCTATAATGTTCCTGAGAGTGAATATATGATCTACACATCTCCTGTTCTTTCTAAATCCTGCTTGTTCTTTCCTCAGTTTGTGGTCTACTGCCTTTGAAATTCTCTGTATAATTATCCTGCCTAGTATTTTGCTGGGAACTGAGAGAAGAGTGATTCCTCTCCAATTATTGCAGTCTGCAAGATCTCCCTTCTTGGGCAATTTGACAATTATTCCTTTGTTCCACTCTGATGGTATTGTCCCCGTTTTCCAGACTTGTGCAAATAGTGGTTTTAATAGTTCTGCTGCTAGCTCAGGGTCTGTCTTAAATAGCTCTGCATTTAAGTTATCATGGCCCGGAGCTTTGCCGTTCTTTAACCCTTTTATTGCTGTGATGATTTCTTCTTTTCGTGGAATGTCTGTATTCACATCTAGATCGTTTTCAGCCTCAGGAACATTCAATTGTGTCTCTGGTGGTTCCTTGTTCAGAGTTTCTCTGAAGTGCTCTGCCCATCTTGTTTCCTGTCCCTCTGCTGTCGTGATGAGATTACCTTGCTTATCTCTTACTAATGTAATATTGTTTGCACCTCGTTTTCCGCTGATGAATTTAGTTATTTTGTATACTGTGCTTTGTTCATTTCTCAGTGCTGCCTCCTCTGCCTGTCTTGCAAGATCGTCTAGGAAATTCCTTTTGTTGGCTCGGGTTTGGCGTTTAACTTCCTTGTCCAGCTGACTGTACTGTTCGCTATATAGTTGCTTTAACCCGGGGGACTTCGCTTCTGTTTTCTTTCTTTTCATTTCCTTTCTCATCGTTATGGTGTTTAATGTTTCTGGTGTTCACAATGATGTGCCCGGTGTTGAAATATGTTTCTTTGTAGACCACTTATGTTACTGGTGGAATGATTACATAACTTGTTACGTACTGTTCCGCAGTATAATGAACTCCCAAATAGATGTCACGAGATAGATTTCGTAAGCATCCTATTGTATAATATTTGGTGTATAAGTTTGACTGACACTCACGATAGTACGTACACAAATAAATAATCTGACAGAAGTCTGGGTCACAGTTCCATACATATAATATCGACAGCTTAGTCCTGGACATCAGTAACAATAGTGCAAAATACTTGCATCATTAGAATATGTAGTACAGTCCTCCTAACGTACTGGTAACAACTGCATTCAATGTAAGTGTGGCATTCACTCCTCGCACATATATCTCTATGGTCTGTATTCGATGTAAGTGCGGCATTCACTCCTCGCACATATATCTCTATCTCTGATCTAATCACCAGGCATCCAAGTTCCTCCAGAACTTCACAGCGTGGGAAAACCACAACACGCTTATAGTGTCGATACACACAAGCTTTCTATCAAAGCTCCTAGTAGGCTTCCAAACACTGGAACAGCCAGGGTCTTATAGCGTAGACCTCCTATTGGCGTGGGAAAGCAAACAACGCGCCTTCAAACAATAACATATAATGGTCTTACCATAGACCTTCTGACACGGGAAAACGACGTGCCTTTTAATCCATCCACTTCCAAGCGTGGGACAGAACACAACGCGCTGGTAAATAACAATATATAAAGGCCTTGTAAATACACATTACGCGGAACATCATCGCGTCACATCCAATATATCATAATCAAAATCACAGACACTGATCACATACTCTAGAAACACCGACCGTCTCCCAAGACGGATGACCACATACTCCCTTTAACATCTCAGTATACTTCTCTGACAAGTCCTAACTACATTCACTTCGCACGCTTTTCTCATGTGCCCATAAACCTCGATTCACATATGAACGCCCCTGAGTAATCTTCAACCATGCTACGTGCTTCTAAACAGTGAACTTTTAAATGTAACATTCCAAGCTTGCATACGGTACTTCAATAATAATACACTAACATGTTACACCATTCTCTACCCACACACATGTATACACGTCATGTATCTCATGACATTAAACTAATTACCAACAAACACCAGCCCCGTACACAAAAATCCTTAACACCTAACTCTAACTCAAAATATGACTTAACACCCGGCCAGGGGTGAATACCTGTGAGCAGTGAAGCCGGCTGACCTGAGTGGGTCTGGAGTACTCTACCTTCAAGTTTGCTGGTCTCCTGAAGATTGTGGTGATGCCTGGAGTGTACTGTGCTGAAGACTACTGTGAAGTAGACTTTTCACGTGCCTACATATCCTTGTGCCTAAGGACGTATTTGTATGATCCGACACATAGACTTATGAAACTGACTGTGTAGCTGAACTTTAGTGCGAATAGACAGTTGTGCTTCTATTGTGGACAGTGCTTTGTTAGCACCGTATAGACAGTTCATGCGTATTGAGATTTTGCTGCAGTACTGTGCCAAGGGACTCTATTGTTAGTATCTGGCACACAGACTTACAGAGAAGCCTGATTTCCTGGACTTGTATTATTTTCGGTCAACGTTTTCAAGTGTGGAGACTTGTTTGTGCTGTTGTCATCACTCATCACCAGTGCTGAGGAAGCTTCGTGGACAAGCGTCGCTGAGGAGCTTAAGTTAAGTTTTTGTTTGTTTCTTTTTGTATAATGTGTTATATTGATATTTTCTTGTTTTTCCTTTAAATTCTAATTTTTTTTTCTGTCTTTCTATCTGATACTAGTTATCATATAGCCTGATCTGTGGAATAGTATAGTGCTGTCTCTTTATTTGCTTCTTGAAGCTTGCTTCTTGGTTTGTTATTGTTTTTCTTTCCTTTTGTTGTGTCCTTTTCCCTACTTTCTGGGTAGAACTTAGTCTGTTGGTATGTATGTGAGTAGTTAGTTAGATCAGATCTTTCTCTATATTCCTTAGTACGTTGAGGTATTTATATTATATATTGTGATGTGTTATATGGTTCATTTTGCCTATAGGTTATTTAGTTTATTTTCACTGGCGTGATTTGTTAGTGCTTAGTGTAAGAGATAGCTTCCAGCACCTTATTGTTGACTGTAGTTGTTGTTTAGTCTTTTGTGTAATAGTATATTCGTGTGTTCAAGGGAGGAAGGGTGGTGAGTTTAATTCATTCTTGGCCTATTTGTAGGAAAAGATTGAATTAGACCGATTCTTTATAGGGTGTGGCTGTGTATGTTTAGTGGTGGAGTAAGGCAGAGGGTTTTCCTGCGACTGCCCTACTTAACATTCCAAGCCCTGTTGGTGTTAGGCGTATTTGTGTAGTTTGTATTTACACTGTCGTGTACATTCAGTAATTCTTTTGTTGTGTTTAAGTGGTGTGTTCTCTTGTTCCATCTTTCTATCTTGTAAATACGTTTACAGGTATCCCTTGTTCTCGTTCGTGCGCAGTCACGCATTGTATATATTAATCTACCTCTTCTCTTCTTGGTCTATCATCTTGTTCCTCGTGACTGGAATTTTGTTTTCGTAATGTGATGTATGTGTTTCTTTCATCTGTGTAGTGCTCATTTTGCCAAGGGAAACTCTTGCAGAGCACAGAGTATTAACATTAATTATAATTGAAGTATTATCTGAGTATAGCACCAGTGTGGGTGCCGGTAACAGACTTTGAGGTAAAAGCTGATTGATTGTAAAGTTGGTATAGTGGTGTCAGAGAGCATTGGAAAGTTTCATCAGTTGTTATTATACAACTGTCGACTATTGTAAGTTGGTTTGAGTGTATCACAGAGACTAAGGGGTCAGAAAGACCAAATTTTCAGACCAATGAGACAGTAGCCAAGTGCCAAAGTAAGACTATATTTACATTATAAGAGGTAAAGGTTGATGATGTGTATACAGTGAGAGGTGAGGTGATATATACTTACACGCATATATATATATATATATATATATATATATATATATATATATATATATATATATATATATATATATGTGTGTGTGTGTGTGTGTGTGTATTGAGAAGTGATATTGATAAAAGTTATTTGTAAATTTCTCTGTGGTTGATTGAGTGCGTGCGTGTTGGAACAATCACTCACAACACAGGTACGCACGTAGAAGTCATAGATGGTTATAACGGCAGGTGTACTGTTAACGAATGTTTAATACACCACGACACGTCACGTTAATACAGAATACACAGTTATAGTCAAACTACAAGTTATAGCAATACAATAATAAAGTACTTCTCACATCTCAGAATCATGCAGATACTACAATATCCATGACCTCTTTAAAGATACTCCTCAACTCAGCGCTATCCACCTGTCCTCACATTAGCGCTATAATATTCTAATCATGGATCCTCTAGCCAACGGGCATCATCGCCGTGCTAGCATAAATATGGCCTCCTCACAGATAGCAAACGGCTCACATCATCGCCGTGCTACTGCATACATATGGTATCCTCCAGATACTCCTCCTGCGCTATAATATATAATAATGGATCCGTAAATATGGCCTCCTCACAGATAGCAAACGGCTCGCATCATCGCCGTGCTAGCATAAATATGGCCTCCTCACAGATAGCAAACGGCTCACATCATCGCCGTGCTACTGCATACATATGGTATCCTCCAGATACTCCTCCTGCGCTATAATATATAATAATGGATCCGTAAATATGGCCTCCTCACAGATAGCAAACGGACCACATCATCGCCGTGCTACTGCATAAATATTGTATCCTCCAGATACTCCTCCTGCGCTATAAGATATAATAATGGATCCGTAAATATGGCCTCCTCACAGATAGCAAACGGCTCACATCATCGCCGTGCTACTGCATAAATATGGTATCCTCCAGATACTCTTCACATAAGCGCTATCCTAATAATGATGGATCCTTCTCACAGATAGCAAACGGCTCACATCATCGCCGTGCTACTGCATAAATATGGTATCCTCCAGATACTCTTCACATCATAATAATGGATCCGTTAGCAGCCGGACATCCCGTCGTGCTAACATAAATATGCACAATACTGCTCACCCAGCAGTCTGCACTAATCTCACCTATCAACATGTCTTCACATAACACAATTATCCTCTCTAAGGAAATAATGGCCTTACACAAATCATGGCCTCTTATATTCAGCACTGTACAGGCTTACTATCGAAAAACACACACTATGGGGCGACCTCTCCAGATCGATGCCCAAAACTCACTGCCCACGGGAATACACATCTGCCGCCAAAAAACAGCTACGAGACCCGGCTGTTCAAAAACACCGTTCAGTCTCACTACTTGCACGGGCTAGCCACAAATAGCTAAACACCCGTAGCTCAAAACAGTTTGGAGTGAATAAACCTCCACAATTGAACTGACTAGCGTTCACACGCTTTGTAACCTTACTTCTACTATTACAATTTAACCTAACATTAAAGACAATCACGTCTTCAAGCAACGACAACCCATAATCTAATCTGCTCACCTAATATTTTCCAGATCACGTCCCCTTCCATTAAAATTACTGGCAACAGTTTGCCACACCGTCCGGGAAAAAATGATTTATCATTTTTTAGAAAATTTAAAATTCAAAAATTTAAAGGTTAATGAAATTATATGAAATACGTACAAAAATAAACTCCCCAAAAATTTAACGGTCAATGAAGTTATATCAAATATCTCTAATTAATTCCCAAAAATTTAAAAAAATTAATGAAGTTCTATCAATTACCTACAAAAATATACCTATGACAAGAGAACATAGCACATCTACAAAAATATCATCAATAAATGTAAGATAACGACTAAATCATCCAACATGCTCATTCAAGCATACCAAAAAATTAATCTAATACAAAACCAAACTAAGTATACATAGTACAAACTAAACAGAAAATAAACTCTCGTAAGAGAAAAGACAAAATATGAAATGGAATATGATAAGCATCACATAGAATCATAAGATGACAATGAAGACAACAATTCCATACATGTAAAACAAATAGAACTATAAGAACCAATTACATTATCTAAAGTCATATAATTAATTTAACAATACAAAGAATGAAAGTATAAATAGCGTAACACGAAAAAAGTATACTAGAAGTATGAATTACATCAAAGATGAAACACGGAAGCATAAACAAAATATCAGACAATATTGAAAAGACAACAGAAAAGATGTAAAGAAATGACGAATAGTCAACAAAGAGAGATGACAGTAAAGATGCAAATGTAAAGAAAGTTGGTAACAATACCTAACAATAACTATCCAACTGTAACAACGTATTGTAAAATACAAAAATGCTAAAGTATATTTATATACTAACACAAAAAAGAAAAGCTTAAGACAAGCACAGCATAATAAGTAATTTAACTAAGTTATAAAGTTATACATAACTAAAAATAAATTACATCAACTATCACTCAAACAAAAAATTATTAACGATAACACACGTTTCGCATTAATCCAAACATCACAACATTTTCAAAGAATTAATGTCACTACATAATAGTAAGCTTAACATACAATCTAGCGCTGGCGCAGAAAAAATAAATATCACAATGTCCAAAACACATTTTCCAAAAATTTACAATACAAAAAATGTTTCTTAACGTTAGGTTAAATAAAAATAGTATTTTTATTTCTAAGTAATATGTAGCTATAATTAACGACTAACAATTAAATTAGCTGAGTAACATAAAAATAATCTTATCTTTAAACAGACATACATGAAAAACGTGTAAGTTTTTTTTTTTTCCTTCTTTAAAAAAAAAATCAAAGAAACGTCACATTGGGTAATAAACTGTTAACTACAAACGAAGTTATAAATATATATAAGTGTAATATTATTTATCTTAACTATGTATTATAATCAGATATATAAATTCTTTAAATGAACAAGAGTATCAGCCGTCGCTGTTAATCTACCCACTTAATTTAATAGGAAATTTCAGTTAATTCTAGCTGACAAAAAATCGAATCGTTTAAATTATCAAATGTCATAATTTAGCAAAAATGGAAACCAAGTTTCAGAATACGTCCTTAACTTCAACGCAAAATCATTAATAATACATACAAGTTATGTTTAAAATTACCTTTCACTAAACAATTAATTCAAATAATCTGTATATAAATATGTTAACTAAACATGGTATCAAACCCATGATGAAAAACAAAACCAAAATTTTAAGTAGTGAATAAAATACTCAGAACTATCCATGAAAATGACTATTACATATTCTCAGTAAATAAGTTTGGGCATAGAAATTATTTAATGCATAATTAAAATACAGTCATATAAGTAACAACCAACAAATAATTATGGCAATCAAATGTTACAAAGATTACATAATATTTCATTAACAACATATAAAGTTCTATACTAAAGAATACAATAACATTCAGTGTTTGTAAACAGAACAAAAAATAAACAGGACCTTTGAAAAAAACAAAACAAAAAAATTCCTTCGAGGTCTTGCGAACATCTCATCAACACGCAAGGTGACATCATGACACGGTGGGTTAATGTACTGTCTAGGCTCGCTTGAATGGATAAATGGTACATAGTGATCTATATCTCTCGCAGGTAATGTCAAATTAGAATGGTGATCCCTCGCAAAGTCGCTCGCTGTGAGACAATACAAATGAAAATATCTATTTTAATCCATGGTAAGATTATGAGTGAACACGGAAAATTCACTTTACAATTACCCAAACTCCGTGGTGTAAGGTTGTGGCCCTCCTGCGATGTCAACAACTCTCGTCACATAGCAGACAACATAGGGACAACTTGACCTATAATTCACAGTTGTCAGTGCGGTAGGCTGAAAAAAATTTACTACCTTCACAAGACCGAGATGATCTCTCAAATCTATCAGCATGACAAGCAAAAGCATTTAAGAACCTATTACCGTTCCCATTATTCTGATTGCTAATAATCTTGCTCTTATATGGAGCACAGTTAACCTGGTTGCGATCTGTATAATTTCTTTTGAGAGCATTGTTATTTGCTCTATTAACACCGTTGTACTGATTTAAATCCCAGTTACAATAGTTATTCTTAATACTTCTTCCCAGATAACAATGTCCATCAGATAGA
Organism: Oreohelix idahoensis; assembly: GCA_024509875.1. Lineage (NCBI taxonomy): Eukaryota > Metazoa > Mollusca > Gastropoda > Stylommatophora > Oreohelicidae > Oreohelix > Oreohelix idahoensis. The sequence continues at coordinate 77,829 of JAMPIV010022951.1, read as the reverse complement.
ACTGACTTTTTAGCAGAAAAATTATTACTAGACTGATGAACTTTCATATAATTACTTCTGCTATAGTTTTCTAAACTTTTAGAATCACAATGTTGAGATCTGTCACATTTTTTCTTGTTTTTAGGAGAAGAAACGTTACCGTAGGATGAACTCCCTTGGTACTTTATAACCTTAGGGTTATGTCTCCTATCAAAATTATTTTTTTCTTTGCTTGTAGCAATGTGTTTAAGAAATGAGTCACACTGCCTTGACTGGGTATGACTAGAAGGTTTGACAATCTCTTTATTTTTTTGCACAACATTTGTTTCCTTCATGGAACAAGCAGTAGTATGTTTGTTACTTGTAACCAATTTATCAGATCTGTCAATAAATACGCTGTTGGTTTTTAACACACTGACTTGAGATTTAGCACTGTTATCTACCTTATCTACAGGACTGGATATTACTGTAGAATTCTCTTTGTTGGACTGTCGCCAAGAAACAATATTATTGGAAATAGCATTGGTATTGCGTTGGAAGTTATATTTCCCACGAAACGACCTATGTCCATCATTCTTGACCGTAGAATCCGCAAAAAGTGTATAAGGCTGGCTTTTTGCTTTAGTGTTCTGATGATAAGCAACTTTCTGTCTATCACTGTCACCATTGACAGAAGACCACATATTGCTATTCAAGACTACGTCAAGCAGACCATATATTCTTCTTCTTGCTTCTGCAATCTCAATGTCTCTAAGTGCAATCTGTTCACTTAATCTCTTGTTTAAACTATCAGCTTTTAAGACCTTGCAGCTTTCCTCTGCTAACAAATTTTCAATTTTAATCAATTTGTCTTTCTCCATCATTAACTCTTTCACTCTCTCTTTATCAACCCTCTCAATCTCAATATCATGACTATTCGTAAGCCTATCAACCTTCTCTTTCTCAACCATCAACTCTACTAATGTCTCTTTCTTTTGTTGAGTCTCCTGTGTAAGTTTTTCCAACTCAACATTCTTATCTTTCATTTGAGTCTCTAACTCTTCAATTTTGCCTAATGCCGAGTCTAATTTTGCTCGAACACAAGCAAGCTCAGAATTTGATTTACATAAATCACCTGTAAGTTTAGTCACTTTTTTATGTAGCTCATTCACTTCAGTAGTACTTTTTAAGCAACTTTCCCTTTTCTCCTGTGTACTCTGTTTTATATCTCCTATTTGCTTCTTCTCTTTTAACTCTTCTTCCTGGTCACTATATATGCCGTCGAGCAATAACGTACGCATACTCTTCAATATGCTATCACGTTTAATACTAATATAATTGTCCAAGAACAGATGAAGGTCCAAAACCAATAACCTTGCCAGATCCTCAGCCATACTCACATGAGGAATTGACTGAAATCTCTCATCAGCAAAATCTCTTAGAGCTCTCGATGCACAGACCAAAAACCTGTCCATAACATGTGACTCAAGCTCTGGGCCTTTTAATCCCTGATAATCTGTCCCCTGTTGAAACAGATACTCTAATACAGGTCTCATATCCTCTGGATCTGTATCACAATCCATTGTGACTTGTTTACTTAGTCAACCATATATGTCTTAATTAAACTTTCGTTATACCAAATCAAGTATCTTTTTAAGAAAATGCAATTATTTCTCAATCACTGCATCATCAATTCCTGTACATAGCCATACATTATTCATGCATCATCATATTCCATAATTAATCGATATAATTATCGACAACAACAACAATAGTTATTAATAGAATAGGATAGTGAAGATTGAGGCTTGTTGACATGGACAGAAGTGGCAACATCTACACACAACAAAAGCACTTAACTGAAGGTAATCCCGTCTCTTTCGCTAACACACTGGATATCACAAAGTTCTGACGTTAAAACACTCCACTGCAGAAAGGTAGAAGGACTAAGCTCTCTTGTCTTCAGATCTCTGCCACTGCACAGTATGTCCTCAACAATGCATCAGACGACAGGAACCGATCACAGCAACTCCGCAAGTTGTCATTTGAGGTATAAGTGCAGACGAACTCTCCAAAATACTGCACCTATAGTTGAATCTGCATATGGAAAGACTGGAACAAGCACTGTAACAATTATGGCATCAATGTCGCTATCAGATAACAGCTATTTGATATCGAAACCAACTGATAAAGTTAGTTTAGTTGCTACACACGCCAAGATATGAGGATGGATATGCGCAGTCAGCTGATACCTGTGTACAGTTGAATTAAGCCACGCCCACACAGAGCAAAACATAACACAGTTCAGTGTTCCCACTTGTAATGACTGGTCCAGAATCTGACCTAATTTACTCTCTTATCACGCGAATGTAATGTGGGTGTTACGACCCGTTGGTTTGGTCCACCACTGATACGAGTAAATCCAGAACTGATAGTTACTATGCTGGATGTCTTTATGGTGAAGAAGGTGAGTGTGTTTTGGGACAGTCACTCACAGTAGATACACACAATAGAAGCATGGAAGGGTGTAACGGCTGATGATAGTTAACGGATGTTTAATACACCACGACACGTCACGTTAATACAGAATACACAGTTATAGTCAAACTACAAGTTATAGCAATACAATAATAAAGTACTTCTCACATCTCAGAATCATGCAGATACTACAATATCCATGACCTCTTTAAAGATACTCCTCAACTCAGCGCTATCATCACCTAGCATAAATATGGCCTCACATTAGGCGCTATACATATGGTATCCTCCAGATTCTAATAATGGATCCGTAAATATGGCCTCCTCACAGATAGCAAACGGCTCGCATCATCGCCGTGCTAGCATAAATATGGCCTCCTCACAGATAGCAAACGGCTCACATCATCGCCGTGCTACTGCATACATATGGTATCCTCCAGATACTCCTCCTGCGCTATAATATATAATAATGGATCCGTAAATATGGCCTCCTCACAGATAGCAAACGGCTCGCATCATCGCCGTGCTAGCATAAATATGGCCTCCTCACAGATAGCAAACGGCTCACATCATCGCCGTGCTACTGCATACATATGGTATCCTCCAGATACTCCTCCTGCGCTATAATATATAATAATGGATCCGTAAATATGGCCTCCTCACAGATAGCAAACGGACCACATCATCGCCGTGCTACTGCATAAATATTACATCCTCCAGATACTCCTCCTGCGCTATAAGATATAATAATGGATCCGTAAATATGGCCTCCTCACAGATAGCAAACGGCTCACATCATCGCCGTGCTACTGCATAAATATGGTATCCTCCAGATACTCTTCACATAAGCGCTATCCTAATAATGATGGATCCTTCTCACAGATAGCAAACGGCTCACATCATCGCCGTGCTACTGCATAAATATGGTATCCTCCAGATACTCTTCACATCATAATAATGGATCCGTTAGCAACCGGACATCCCGCCGTGCTAACATAAATATGCACAATACTGCTCACCCAGCAGTCTGCACTAATCTCACCTATCAACATGTCTTCACATAACACAATTATCCTCTCTAAGGAAATAATGGCCTTACACAAATCATGGCCTCTTATATTCAGCACTGTACAGGCTTACTATCGAAAAACACACACTATGGGGCGACCTCTCCAGATCGATGCCCAAAACTCACTGCCCACGGGAATACACATCTGCCGCCAAAAAACAGCTACGAGACCCGGCTGTTCAAAAACACCGTTCAGTCTCACTACTTGCACGGGCTAGCCACAAATAGCTAAACACCCGTAGCTCAAAACAGTTTGGAGTGAATAAACCTCCACAATTGAACTGACTAGCGTTCACACGCTTTGTAACCTTACTTCTACTATTACAATTTAACCTAACATTAAAGACAATCACGTCTTCAAGCAACGACAACCCATAATCTAATCTGCTCACCTAATATTTTCCAGATCACGTCCCCTTCCATTAAAATTACTGGCAACAGATATCAATAGTTACTATTATTACTGCATATTTTGTAACCAGAGAGTTATCTGGTGATATAATTGAAATATATACGACTGAATAGTGGTATAGAAAATTTATAGCAAGAGATAAGAGTGAGTATTCTGAGTGTACATTATGGACCTACAGGCTTTCATTCAGATAGGCAAAGAATGTGGGTACACCCAGAAAGAACTCATGGATTTTGCTGAAGCAAAATTTTATTCAGTGGAGAATCAAAAAGCTCTGGAGAAGGAGAGGATTGAGAAACAGAATGCTCTAAGAGATGCTCGAGCTGAAGAGCTAGAGCTATATAGGAAAGAATTTGAATTACAAGAAAAGAAGATAGAGCGAGAATTGGAAGAAAAGAAGATAGAGCGAGAATTGCAAGAAAAGAAGATGAAAGAAGATAAAGAGTTACAAGAAAGGAAAATGAAAGAAGAAAACGAGGGGAAACAGAGAGAGTTCGAATTGAAGGAAAAGAAGATGAGAGAAGATAAAGAGTTACAAGAAAAGAAGTTGAGAGAAGATAGAGAATTGGAAGAAAAGAGGATAGAGCGAGAATTGCAAGAAAAGAAGATAGAGAGAGAGTTAGAGAAGGAGAGAATGAGAATTGATAAATAAATACAATTAAAGAAATTGGAAGTGGGTGCGAGTGGTCAGAACTCGACTCCTGGAGGGGCTCATCGTCCCTTTAGCGCAGCGTCTGCCGAATTTTAATGATAAAATTTACAGCTTAGATTTTTTCCTTGAAAGATTCGAAGCCGAATGCGTGGCCTATAAGGCTGACAAAGATCAGTGGCCATCTCTGTTATCGACGCTGCTAGTGGGGCCTGCGATGGAGACTTTTTATAGCCTCCCGTTAGAGGAAAGGGCCGATTACGACAAAGTAAAGGAAAGGTTGCTCCGGAAGTTCCGTCTGACTGCTGACGGTTACCGGACGCGTTTTAAAAACGCGATGCCAAGCGCAGACCAGGACTTCGAGGACTTTATCTCGAAGATCAAACTTCTGCTGAATAGATGGATCGAAATGGAGGGGATAACGAAGGACTATGATGGCTTGATAGACTTAGTGCTACGGGACAAAGTGTTGTCCTCATGTTCCAGTGAGTTGGTTGCGTTTTTTCAGGAACGTCAACCAAAGGACATTGAGTCCATGGCCCAATTAGGGCACCATTATGTCCTTGCCCACCCGGGCAAACCCATTCAGAAGTCAGGTCTGTCAGATGACATAGTTGCCAGTGTCGGCAAAGTTCAGCGCTATCCTTGGCGAAATCAGTCAGGCAATGTAGACAGGGGCCAAGAGCAGAAGTATGAGAAGCTCTCCAGTCCTTATCAACCACGTAGAGGTAGCTATGGGAATTTTCGATCTCATAGGAATGGTCGGCCGAGTTGGCAGAACCGACAATTTAGAAGTAATAGCGAAGGAGAGGAGCGCCAAGCGCATAAACAGGTACGTTTTGAGAATTCTCGGGACGAAGACCAGTTTTGATATAAAACCAAACATCACAAGCAGAGGAGTGGTTCCTCAGAGAGTCGATCTTCAGACTCTGATGCGCGGTCGTCGTCGTCTAAAGGTTCTAGCAAGAGTTCACGTGAAGAGTCGAAGAAGGAGCGCATGTGTTCCAATTGTGGTGGCAATAATCATTGCGCTGACAGGTGTCCTACCCCAATAGAACACGCGAATTCCGCGTTTGTGCTGGACACAATTAATAGTGAAGACTGTGCGGGGTGTCGCCCTATTCCACGCGAACGAGAGGGTAGTGCTTCAATGCGGGCATGCGGCACCATGTCTGTCAGCAGTCCATGAGACTGGCAGGGTGATTCTCCACGAAGGCAAGGTGGAGAATAGACCAGTCCGGGTGTTGAGGAACATTGGATGCACCACAATTGGGGTGCGTCGATCGTGTATCGACGACTCCTGCCTTACAGGCAAAACTGTAAAGTGCACCACGTTCGGGGGCAAAGTGGAGTCTTACCCCCAAGCATGTATCAATGTGGACACTCCGTTCATAACAGGTAGAGTGAACGCGTTCGTTCTCGAGGATCCAATTGCCGATTTAATCGTCGGCAATGTACGGGGAGTGCACAAGGCCATGGGTGTGGCTGGAGCAGAGGCTCAGCATCACCAAACTCCCAAGGGGGATGACCAGAAGGTACATCGTAGACGCGGTGCGCGGCAAGTACCGAATGACATGATTAGGAGCAGTAGGAACTTATACGAGGGTTCGAAAGCCAGTGATCGCACAGTTTGGGTGCGTAACGTTATCCTGAGTGCTAGTTGGCGCACACTCAGAAGAGTGTTTGATGAGGTCGCGCCGGTTAGATTTGTGGAGGTATTGTCGTTGCGCGACAATACCAAAATGGCACGGGTGACTTTTGCGAATAGGTGGGGTGCGCGTGATGCAGTCAGGTGGAAGCACATGTCATTGCTTCATAACCACCTGCTGATAATTCAGCAATAGCTAGGGTTAGGTTTCGGGTTCGTGTTCAGTAAGATGTTTCGGTTGACGCGAACCGAACCTTAGAGTCTGACCACGCCCCCAGTACCATTTTGATATGAATATGAGTGTTTTGTAAACTTGTAAAGATTATGAGATTTCTTGCAATGCATGTTTATGCTGTAATATGTTATGCTTTACAATGTATGTCAGTCGGAAGTTGTTGCCTGCAGAAACTAGATACTCTACAATTGAGAGAGAGAGAGAGAGTGCCTTGCGATTGTCTGGGCGGTGTCTAAGCTGGCACGATACCTGTTGGGGGCGCATTTTTTCCTCCAAACAGATCACCAACCACTGCAATTTTTGCAGTCGGCTAAATCCATCAGTGCTAAGTTGACACGCTGGGCATTATTGCTGCAGCAATTCAACTTTACTATTTTACCAATTCAGGGGGTACATAACATTGTAGCGGATGTCCTGTCCAGGTTATGAAGTTGGTGTGGGACAGGAGCATCCTTAGAGAGTATTTACATTGGTTTATGGAAGAAATGTATTATATTCGTTAGAGTTGATGTTTATGAAAATGTATTACATTATGTGATTTATGTGTCATGATGCCGTAAAGGCAATATGGATAAAGTTATACTCAACGTATGTATATATCATGTTATAATATAAGAAATATTTGCAGCGTGCAGAGAGGATTGTTTATACCATGAGATTATGTCTTATTATTGATGCTTAGATATGAATAAATAATATGTAACATATGTTGTGTTTTGATAGACCAGGTTTGGACAGTCGTTGTTATTTTTCACGACTACCAGTACCTGGGGCGGATTAGTTCATACTCATATTGTGTCTGATGTATATGGTGAGAAGGCATGAATGACAATGGTGTTGGACAACTTTGGCATTCTCTAAGTAGATGAGGAGGTGCCGTCTCGGCATTTTGTTCGTCCATACTCCGATGGGGGTTGGGCGTGACTCCTCCGGTGGAAACTTCTCTTTCTTAAAAGGGGGGGGGTGTCACAGTATATATGTTCGACAATATATTAAGTTGGTCACGCTGTGAGTGGCAACATTGAGATAATAAAAAACCCGTTTTGGCCAGGTGACCTGGAAAGGAAGTGGGCACAAATTCTGGCGCAAAAAGTTAGTGGAGTTCTGGCTAGCGTCCGAGGTAGGACGTCTTTATGTTCCCTGTCAGCGTTTGCTGGGATTTGGATGCCATGGTTGTTCATTGATAGTGCTTGTCATTTATTCATGTGGTCAGGATTAGTTTGCAAAATTCTAGAGTGGTGGTGTAGTTTTTCTAGTGGAATTTCCTTAGACCATCGTTGATAAGTCATTTGTATTTAAGTATTGCTTTATCATAGTACAGGACTTAGCCGGTGAGCGAAATTCATTGTGATGTCTACTCGGTATGACATACCAGCGAATTTGATACTGATAGATTGAGTTGTTGGTTATTGCAAGTTATATTGGTGTGGTGAAGTGGGATGTTATAAATATTTATAGGGGACTTAGTGTACTGACTGAGATCAGCTGTGAAGGTATCTATATCTATTAAGAGTAGTGTATTATAGATAACCTTACTTGCTACCACATATCTATATATCTCAGTCAGAATTATTCTGGAATAGTGTGATGACTACGTTATGTGTCTAGGGTATGTGTATGATGAAGTGTAAGTCACAACAACAGACAGATAAACAATTTAATTTAATCCACTACTCTTGACAACACTGTGACACTCACATACATATAACACTCTATGAGAATATCTTAAGGAGTCACTGATAACTTTTCAAATAACAATATGTATTCATTTTTGTCATAAAGGTATATGTGTCCTGATTCAAATACAAAGGAACCAGGAATCACAATCAATTTTAATTACAAGTATATGTACAGACTTTATCAATATGAATATTGTAGTGACATATATTATTACAAATGTTCTATGTGTGTCAGTTGTGTAGTAGTAAAATGAGGTAATACTGGTTTTGTTTTGTTCAAGCTGTGTTGGTATTTGTCATCATGACTTCAATAGTTTGTCTTTAGGGACTAGTATTGGAGATGTTCACAGTTCCTGATTTTAAGACAATTAAATTCCCCTCTTAATGTTATTTTTACAAAGTCATTTCAAGATGAGGGGACATAATGTTGAGCTCAGCTGGCCAAATCAGCTTATCTTGCGTGATGGCGGCAGGAAAGGACTCCTCTGCTCGAATTCTCCTCTGGGCTCTGGAGACACCTCACTGATAGCTAAAAAGACCAAGGAGTATGCTGTCCGACTCTGGATTCAGCAAAGCTCTGACCAGGTGCTGCTCAATACCATCAAGACCACGGTCCCACAATTTCATGGAAATAAACACAGATACGTTGATTAGCAATGAATTCTGGCACAATTACTGGCACAAATTCCCATCTGCTTATGTTCCAGGCTTTTATTAACACAAATATGAGCTGGCTTCAACGCACTGTTGCTTTATCAAGATTATTTGCACTAGTGGTCTCGAACTAACGCTCCTAAGTGAGTATATCAGCGAGTCTAGCCAATGAGGCCACGTTTCGACAAGTGTTTGAAAAAATGTTACCTTTTCACGTCTCCCCTAACAACGAAAGATAGTATTTATAGCCCGACCAATCGTGGTTAGTCTTTCATTTGTTGCGCTCCAATCAATTTGGAGTTTACAGGGTAGGCTATTTATGTCACGTAAGGTTTTTTTTTCAAACACGTTATAAAAAAATTTTATGAGCAGAAATGATTCCATGCTGTCAGGCATCCCCACTATTTTATTTTGGGTATAATTTATTAATTCCTGGACTATTTGCGTAACGTTTTACATATTCTTTGTCAGCAAGCCCTAAGGAACCCAAATATCCAAATTTAAAAGAGCTACGTGGCTGCGTTCAAAATATGTATTTTCTACCTCCTGTTTCGAAGATGTGCTGTCTGGGTACTGTTATGTTTTCAACCGTAAACCCATCTAATGTTATCTTTCCTAATAAGCGTTTTTTGTGATTTTAAAACCTAACTCTGGGATGGGTAATGTATTTTATCACTGTCCGTCTGAAAAAAAGTTAGTGCATGTAGTCTTACACGCGTGATGGCAGCATTTGTGTATCGCGCGACGCGTGTTGCATGCGTTCCTGATTTTCAGCCCTCCCTCTCTCTTTATCCTTTAGTCCATCTGTCTTTTGATCTTGGTAACATAGTGTAGAAAAAGACATGAATGGAATTTAAAATTTAGGTCAACTTGCATATTTCAAGGTTTTTCTTAGAAAGGCAGCACATTTTATTGTGTGTTTGGGAAACGCGTGTATGTTGCAGAAGGCCTTTAATATCAACGTGAAACGTTACAATTTGCATACGCAGTAGAAAACAAGGGGATTTCGAGTACAGTCATTGTGACAGCACTGTTCTTTACCATTCTTCTTCCTTTATTTATTATATGTATTTATTAGGCTTTATATTTACTTGATAATTTATATATGTGGATTAGAATATTCCACGACACCTCCCCTCTTAAAACAGACATTATATGTCAGTCCTTTATTCTATATTCACATAGAGAAATTTATTATTATTTCTGGGGTTTACGGTGATTCTCATCACACGGATGGCGGCTTAAAAAATCCGCTCCCAAATTGGTTTTTCCAGATATATACTCAATGCTAAAATTATATGGAGCCAAAAGTAAAGACCATCGGAGTAACCTGGAGTTCTCATGCCTAGCCTGTGCTAGAAACGATAAAGGTTTGTGGTCTGTTTGCAACTTAAATGCCTTCCCATATAGATAAATATTGAATTTCTTTATCGCCCATATTACTGCAAGACATTCTTTTTCGCTAGTTGAGTAGTTGATTTCAGCTTTATTCAACTTTCTGCTAGCATATGCCACTGGGCTTAATTCCCCATCCAATGCATCAGATCTCTGTAGTAGAGTTGCACCTAACCCAATATTACTTGCATCCGTCCTTACTATGAATTCTTGACTTAAGTCAGGTAATTTCAAAATGGGTTTACTTGTGAGCTTTTCCTTCAATTCTTGGTAAGTCATTTCACATTGTGGTGTCCATGTAATGCGATCTGGATGTCCTTTACGTGTCAATTCAGTTAACGGTGCACATATGGAATTAAAGTTTTTGATATACTTCTGGTAGAAACCACATAATGAGACAAAGGATCTCACGTCCTTCTTGGTTTGTGGTCTCGGGGCTTTCTGTAGTTTCTCTAAATTCTTTGGGTCAGGGGTCATGTTTCCCTGATAAACTGTGTGTCCCAAAAATTCCAATTCTTTACATCCAACGCAACATTTGGTTGGTCGGGCTGTTAAATTTGCCTCCCTAAGTCGATCAAACAGCATGTTCAGAGAGTCAATGTGTTCCTCAAATGTTTCTGTTGCTATAAGGATATCATCCATAAAATTTGTTATACAGGGATTATTCAGAGGATCCAATAATTTTCTCATCATTCTAGAGAAGACACTAGGCGCATTCTTCAATCCAAATGGCAATCTATTAAACTCATAGTGTCCTTCTGAGGTACTAAAAGCTAGGTATGGTCTAACCTCAGGCTTTACTGGAATCTGATAGTATCCTTTACTCAGATCCACTTTGGAGAAATATTTAGCTTTATTTAGTCTGGCAAACAGCTGATTTGTATCCGGCAATGGATCCACCTGTCCTTCTGTAATAGCATTCAGTCTCCTGTAATCTATACAGAGTCTATGTTCTCCAGAGGGCTTCCTTAAGAGTACAACACCGGAACTATACGAAGATTCACTGTGTGAAATAATTCCTTCCTTCAATAGATAGTCTATCTCTTCCTTCAAAGCTTTCTCCTTAGCAAACGGAATCGAATATGGTTTCATACAGACAGGTGTGGAGTCTATTAGTTCATATCATATTCCAATAGGTTTGTATGTCCTGGTCGGTCTGTTAACACCTCTGCATGATTATTTAGAACCTGTTGCACTCTCTCTTTCTGAGTTTTCGTTAAATGTGTACTGATTTTCACCTGTGCTGCTGTCTCACAGGGGTGTAATGGATATTCAAATGATGAAAGTGGTTCCTTTTTCATCTCCATGGCGATGGACAAGGTCAACAAGTGTGTCTCTTCCTGATGTTCTCTTTCCAAATATTTCTTCAGGAGATTCACATGATAGATTTTTTCTTTCCCCTTCTTATCTATCTTATAATTTGTTCTAGACACCTTCTCTAGAACTGTATATGGACCCTGCCATCCAATTTGTAACTTATTCTGACTCCCGGGCAAAAGAAGCAGTACCTTCTCTCCCACAGCCAAATCTCTGTCTTTCGCCTTCCTGTTATAATAGGCAGCATGTTTCTTCCTGGCTTGTTTCAAATTTTCATTGGCAAGTTTCCAGCCAGTTTTTAACCGAGTGGTCAGCTCATTCACATATTGGTATGAAGATGTAATGTTTTCCTCTGCCTTTTCATCAGTCCACGTTCTTAACATAGCTTCGAGTGGACCTTTTATTGGCCTTCCAAACAATAATGTTGCCGGGGCCATACCGGTTGAACTATGGGGTACCTCCCGATAAGCAAAGAGGGCGGCGTGCAGGTACTGGTCCCATGTATCTGGTTTTTCGTGTGCCAACTTTCTCAGGATCGACATCAATGTGCCGTTAAATCTTTCCACTTGGCCGTTCCCTTGGGGATGATACACACTACAATGGAAGTGTTTGGCCTGGAAGATCCTGAAAACTTCTTCAGTTAGTTTCCCCTTGAACTGAGAGCCATTATCAGTCAAGATTTGGTTGGGAAAGCCTAACCTTGTGAAAATTGTGAGCAATGCCTCTGCCACATGTTTTGAATCAATCGATGACAGGGCTACTGCCTCTCCCCACATAGAACAAGTGTCCACCAGAGTCAGAATGTAGCTGTTCCTTCTCTTGGTTCGGGTGAGAGGTCCCACAAGATCCACGGCAACTCTCTCAAAGGGTGTTCCCACTATGGGCATTTCCCCGAGAGTTGCTGGTGCAGTCCAATGTTTAGGTGCTACTCGTTGGCACTCTGGACATGATTTTACATATCGTTTGATATCTTCAGTTATTCCTGGCCAGAAATAGTGACAAGCTATTCGCTGTCCTGTTGCGCTGATTCCCATATGACCACTGAAGGGAATCGCATGCCCTAGTTCCAACACTTTAGTCCTATATGAAGTGGGAAGGACCAGCTGTCCGTGACCATTGGATTCAGATCCAGCCTTCCTATATATCAGTTTGTTCTTCATATAAAACTCTCCCTTGCCTGGAGGTGTATGGGATTTGGGCAACTTCTTGAAACATGGCTTGAGTGTTTTGTCCTCAGCCTGTGCCTTCCTCATCTCATCTGGGTGAGTATTTATGGGATTATCCTCCTCCTTCTTTGACTGTGATCTGGTCTGCACTGTTGCCAATATCACAGGTCTCTTGGGATTCCCCAAGAAGACATATCTACACCCCAATATTAGAGGGTAGATTGGCTCATTTATCACTGCTGCTTTTATGATTCCTTCCACATATCGCGTTTTCACTTTTATTCGGGCGACGGGAAGTGTCATGGTAGCTACATCCTTGGTTGCAGTTTGAATCTCCACTGTTTCCGTGGTGTATTGATCGGCCTGCACCAGGTGAGAACTCACAACGGAATCGTAATCTAAACCGGTATCATATAAACATCTTATAGTGACACCATTACAGATGACATCTTCACACACTGGGGGGTGGTATGGTTCCTGTAATTCTTCAGGTTTGCCCTTCTTTTCCTTTTTCCCCGATGTCATAGCAGCAAAATGAGGAGGTTTCCTTCTACAATGGTCAGTGTCATGATTGTTCATCTTACAATTTTTACACCACCTTTTTCCTTGGTTGAAGGATTTTCTTTCATCATATTTCCTTTCATCGAATTGTGGGAATTTATTTTTATTTTCATACCGTGGCCTATCAGACTGGTGCTTACCTTTGTTTTGATCCCTAGGATCAAATTTATTAAAGTTCTGTGGTGCCCTAAAGTTATCCACTTGTTTCTTTTTATTACCTGTTACCTCTGCTTGAGCTGCTTGATACCTTTCAGCAACATTTAGCAACTCATCCAGCCTCTCTGCACCTTGTTCCATGAGAAACTTTCTCAGGTCTGGAGCCATGGACTCTCTTAATTGCTCTATAAGGACCATTTCCTTAAGATCTTGGGTTTTCCCCAGAGAAGTCCATTTCTCCAAGTATGTCTCTATTCGTGCAGAGAACTGGTGATATGTTTCACCTGACAGTAGTTTAGCATTCCTAAATTTTTTTCTATAAAATTCAGCATTCTTTTCATATCTTAACAAAAGAGCCTGCTTTAGCATATCATAATTTTCCTGATCACTTCGCTCATTTTTGCAAAAACTTCATAAGCTGCCCCACGAAGTCCCTGAGATAACTTTAAGCTCCACCTTTCTCTCTCTAACCCATACGTGGTAGCTAATAGCTCATACCTATTTAGGTAGCTCTCAATATCATCGTCTTTCTCAACAAAATGATCTAAATGAAAATTCATAGCTGAGGTTGAGGCTCCTTGGCTAGCAGTGGCATCAGAGGCAAAGGGACTGGCACCATTTTCAGGAGCATGGCCCTGAAACTCAAACTCCCTTAGTCGTAACTCATGTTCCCTTTGTAATCTTTTATCTTCTGCTTCCCTTTCTGCAGCTAATTTCCTCTCTTCTCTTTCTGCAGCCTGTCTTCTTTCCTCGGCTTCTCTTTCTGCAGCTAATCTTTTGTCTTCTCTTTCTGCTTCCAATTTCTTAGCCTCAGCCTCAATCTGCAACCTCTTAGTCTCAGCCTCAGCCTCAAATTGCAACCTCTTAGTCTCAGCCTCTAACTTTCTTTCGGCCTCTTTTTCTAATCTTCTTTCTTCGCGTTCAATAAATTTGTCACATTCCGTAGTGACATAGGCAACCATAACTTGCCCATCTAATCCTAACTCTTTTGCAGTCTGTACAGCAGCAGATCGAAACTTGGCCAGGTCCGCCATTGTCTATCAGGTAAATTTCTACAATGTCTAACCAACAATTTAATCTCTAAATATATCTAATGGACAACACAGGCACCGTGAGCTCAACCTTATTTAATTCCACCCAAGGATACCTTTTAATTCTTATATTCCCTGAAGTGAATTACCCCCAATATTTTTAATAGGGAAAGATTCAAAATCCCAAGAGCGAGACCCCAATATATGTGGTGAAGTGGGATGTTATAAATATTTATAGGGGACTTAGTGTACTGACTGAGATCAGCTGTGAAGGTATCTATATCTATTAAGAGTAGTGTATTATAGATAACCTTACTTGCTACCACATATCTATATATCTCAGTCAGAATTATTCTGGAATAGTGTGATGACTACGCTATGTGTCTAGGGTATGTGTATGATGAAGTGTAAGTCACAACAACAGACAGATAAACAATTTAATTTAATCCACTACTCTTGACAACACTGTGACACTCACATACATATAACACTCTATGAGAATATCTTAAGGAGTCACTGATAACTTTTCAAATAACAATATGTATTCATTTTTGTCATAAAGGTATATGTGTCCTGATTCAAATACAAAGGAACCAGGAATCACAATCAATTTTAATTACAAGTATATGTACAGACTTTATCAATGTGAATATTGTAGTGACATATATTATTAAAAATATCCTATGTGTGTCAGTTGTGTAGTAGTAATATGAGGTAATACTGGTTTTGTTTTGTTCAAGCTCTGTTGGTATTTGTCATCATGACTTCAATAGTTTATCTTTTGGGACTAGTATTGGAGATGTTCTCAGTTCCTGATATTAAGACAATTAAATTCCCCTCTGAATGTTATTTTTACAAAGTCATTTCAAGATGAGGGGACATAATGTTGAGCTCAGCTGGCCAAATCAGCTTATCTTGCGTGATGGCGGCAGGAAAGGACTCCTCTGCTCGAATTCTCCCCTGGGCTCTGGAGACACCTCACTGATAGCTAAAAAGACCAAGGAGTATGCTGTCCGACTCTGGATTCAGCAAAGCTCTGACCAGGTGCTGCTCAATACCATCAAGACCACGGTCCCACAATTTCATGGAAATAAACACAGATACGTTGATTAGCAATGAATTCTGGCACAATTACTGGCACAAATTCCCATCTGCTTATGTTCCAGGCTTTTATTTAACACAAATATGAGCTGGCTTCAACGCACTGTTGCTTTATCAAGATTATTTGCACTAGTGGTCTCGAACTAACGCTCCTAAGTGAGTATATCAGCGAGTCTAGCCAATGAGGCCACGTTTCGACAAGTGTTTGAAAAAATGTTACCTTTTCACGTCTCCCCTAACAACGAAAGATAGTATTTATAGCCCGACCAATCGTGGTTAGTCTTTCATTTGTTGCGCTCCAATCAATTTGGAGTTTACAGGGTAGGCTATTTATGTAACGTAAGGTTTTTTCAAACACGTTATAAAAAATTTTATGAGCAGAAATGATTCCATGCTGTCAGGCATCCCCACTATTTTATTTTGGGTATAATTTATTAATTCCTGGACTATTTGCGTAACGTTTTACATATTCTTTGTCAGCAAGCCCTAAGGAACCCAAATATCCAAATTTAAAAGAGCTACGTGGCTGCGTTCAAAATATGTATTTTCTACCTCCTGTTTCGAAGATGTGCTGTCTGGGTACTGTTATGTTTTCAACCGTAAACCCATCTAATGTTATCTTTCCTAATAAGCGTTTTTTGTGATTTTAAAACCTAACTCTGGGATGGGTAATGTATTTTATCACTGTCCGTCTGAAAAAAAGTTAGTGCATGTAGTCTTACACGCGTGATGGCAGCATTTGTGTATCGCGCGACGCGTGTTGCATGCGTTCCTGATTTTCAGCCCTCCCTCTCTCTTTATCCTTTAGTCCATCTGTCTTTTGATCTTGGTAACATAGTGTAGAAAAAGACATGAATGGAATTTAAAATTTAGGTCAACTTGCATATTTCAAGGTTTTTCTTAGAAAGGCAGCACATTTTATTGTGTGTTTGGGAAACGCGTGTATGTTGCAGAAGGCCTTTAATATCAACGTGAAACGTTACAATTTGCATACGCAGTAGAAAACAAGGGGATTTCGAGTACAGTCATTGTGACAGCACTGTTCTTTACCATTCTTCTTCCTTTATTTATTATATGTATTTATTAGGCTTTATATTTACTTGATAATTTATATATGTGGATTAGAATATTCCACGACAATTGGCATTTCTGTTGCATTGTATTTCATATGTATTGCTAGCCGGGTGTGGCTTCCGTGTGTGCTGTGCTTATTAAAGGGGAACTTACCTGTTGAAGGTGCTATGTTACTTATGGTCAGCTATTGTATGCTGTCGTATCCTTAGATGTTGAGCCAAAGAGTACAGATTTATCATGTGTTAAATCCACGGTATAAATAGTTTGTCTGACAATAAGAAATGAATCAAACAGAATGATACTTAAGGCGAAATAAAATCGTTGGAGAAATTTCTGCCAACATTGAACCCTACAACTAACTCTACAACAGATGTGTGGAATAAGTTAAAAGCCATTAAAGTCAGAACTAAACATGATAATACCTAATATAAAAATACCCGAAAGGGCAGAGACTGACTGGCAGAAAGCAGAGGTGCTGGTCAGGTACTACCATAGAGTTAGTTCTAAGGAAAATCTAGGACAGGCTGAAGTCAACAGAAGAGCAACACTTCTTAAAAAACTCAGTAAAGAAGTACCTTATAATACTGAAAATTTATCATATTTAAATGCAGATATTACAGTGGATCTGCCATCAATGGTACCTATACCTTGTAGCGGTATGGCAGCTTGCGTACCCTGACAATCCACAGAGCTATGCCAGTGGGAGTTTTACTCCTGGTAGGTTCAACCAAGCTGGACTGGTCTGTGTGGGTAGGGGTCAGACAAAAGCTGGTACCCTGGTCCTCCAGGTTGGGAGTTTTAGCATAGGGCTGACACCCCTGTCTATGTAAAAAAAATCGCACGTTACGGAAACAACAATAAATGGAAAAACTTTGCTGCGGGATGGACATTCGGAGTCTGTGGCTCGTATGACTGTCAGTAGTGAAAGCCGAAAGGAAGCCACTGACATGAAAACGGATGTCCTGACCGCAAAACAGGATACAAGAATAGGTTTTTGGAATGTCAGGACAATGTACGAGACAGGTAAACTAAGACAGGTCACGGCAGGAATGAGAAACTATAGGTTACACATTCTAGGGATAAGCGAGAGCAGATGGACAGGGGCAGGAAAAGTTAAAACAGCAACAGGAGAAACAGTACTTTACTCTGGAAGAGAGGATGGACAGCACAATAAAGGCGTAGCCATTATTCTACAGAAAGGAATAGAAAGGACATTACTGGAATGGAAACCCATCAACAACAGACTGATAAGATTAAGATTGAGAGGGAGATTCACCAACACTACAATAATACAATGCTACGCACCAACGAATGATAGCGATGAGGAGGTCAAGGATGAATTCTATCAACAACTGCAGAAAGAAATGGAAGATTAACCTAGATATGATCTTGTTATAGTAATGGGAGACCTCAATGCGAAAGTTGGTACACACAATACATATAATGAAAGAACAATGGGGAAATGCGGCAGCGGAAGAGCAAATGAAAATGGGGATAAACTAATAAGTTTCTGTAGCATTAACAACCTGGTCATTGGAGGAACACTCTTCCCACATAAAGAAATTCACAAATTAACATGGGAATCACCAAATGGTCGGGACAGAAACCAGATAGACCACATCATGGTTAACGGTAGATGGAGATATGCATTACAAGATGTGAAGGTAAAAAGAGGTGCAGATGTGGGAAGTGATCACCATTTAGTAGTAGCAAAACTGAAAGTGAAACTAAGAAGGGCTGCATCAACTGTAACTACACAGAAAAGGTTTGACATCAGCAAATTGAAGGACTCCCTTACCAGAAAAGCTTTTGCGGCCGACATAAAGAAACGATATCAATTTGCCAAAAGTCAGGAAAAGACATTGACTGAGGATATAGACCAGAATTTCAATACCATTTCATCAATATACAAAGAAAGCAGCAAATCATGCTTGGGATTCCAGGAAAGGAAGAAGCAAGACTGGATAACACCAGAAACATTAAACACCATAACGATGAGAAAGGAAATGAAAAGAAAGAAAACAGAAGCGAAGTCCCCCAGGTTAAAGCAACTATATAGCGAACAGTACAGTCAGCTGGACAAGGAAGTTAAACGCCAAACCCGAGCCAACAAAAGGAATTTCCTAGACGATCTTGCAAGACAGGCAGAGGAGGCAGCACTGAGAAATGAACAAAGCACAGTATACAAAATAACTAAATTCATCAGCGGAAAACGAGGTGCAAACAATATTACATTAGTAAGAGATAAGCAAGGTAATCTCATCACGACAGCAGAGGGACAGGAAACAAGATGGGCAGAGCACTTCAGAGAAATTCTGAACAAGGAACCACCAGAGACACAACTGAATGTTCCTGAAGCTGAAAACGATCTAGATGTGAATACAGACATTCCACGAAAGGAAGAAATCATCACAGCAATCAAAGGGTTAAAGAACGGCAAAGCTCCGGGCCATGATAACTTAAATGCAGAGCTATTTAAGACAGACCCTGAGCTAGCAGCAGAACTATTAGAACCACTATTTGCACAAGTCTGGAAAACGGGGACAACACCATCAGAGTGGAACAAAGGAATAATTGTCAAGTTGCCCAAGAAGGGAGATCTTGCAGACTGCAATAAT
Source organism: Oreohelix idahoensis (assembly GCA_024509875.1). Taxonomy (NCBI): domain Eukaryota; kingdom Metazoa; phylum Mollusca; class Gastropoda; order Stylommatophora; family Oreohelicidae; genus Oreohelix; species Oreohelix idahoensis. Next base: position 58,628 of record JAMPIV010022951.1, on the reverse strand, counting down.
TTGAGAGGAATCACTCTTCTCTCAGTTCCCAGCAAAATACTAGGCAGGATAATTATACAGAGAATTTCAAAGGCAGTAGACCACAAACTGAGGAAGGAGCAAGCAGGATTTAGAAAGAATAGAAGATGTGTAGATCATATATTCACTCTCAGGAACATTATAGAGCAGTGCTCAGAATGGCAAAGACAGCTTTACATTAATTTCGTTGATTTTGAAAAGGCTTTTGACAGCATACCAAGGGACAGTTTATGGAAAATACTGAGGGATTATGGAATTCCAAGCTGCATAGTGTCAATCATAAAAAGCCTCTATGCCAACTTTACGTGTAGTGTTGGGCAGAGCAACCTAACCTTTGAGGTGAAGACAGGAGTACGACAGGGATGCCCCTTGTCAACCACTCTATTTTTAACAGTCATAGACTGGGTGATGCGCCAGACAACAGAGGGCAGTCCAAGAGGAATAAGATGGACAACATTTTCTACACTGGAAGATCTGGAATATGCAGATGACATTGCACTACTAGCACATTCACATCAACACATCCAGGAAAAAACGGATAGACTTAACAAGTTTAGCCAGCAGGTGGGCTTGAACATCAATTTAAAGAAGTCTGAGGTCATGACGCTCAATGTGAGCAACCCTGAGCTCATATCAGTAAGGAATCAGCAATTGGTACAGACAGATACCTTCACATACCTAGGAAGCATAGTAACACCAGACGGCGGGGCAGGCAAAGACATCAACATCAGAATGTATAAGGCAAGAACAGCCTTCTTTAGCCTAAACAACATCTGGAAGTCCTCCCAATACAGCACAAGCACAAAATTAAGATTGTATCAGAGCTGTGTGCTTTCTGTGCTTCTCTATGGTGCGGAATGCTGGAGAGTTACAGAGAAGGAAATGTCGAAATTGTCCTCCTTTCACACAACATGCCTAAGAAAAATTCACCGAATCTTTTGGCCGAATACCATCACTAACCAAGATCTGCTTACTCGTAGCAAGCAAGAGGACATGCACACCATCATAGCTGGCAGACGCTGGAGCTGGGTTGGTCATGTCCTCAGAAGAGACCCCGATGCCATCACAAGAACAGCTATGCTTTGGACCCCTGAAGGAAAACGAAAGAGAGGCCGACCAAAAACAACCTGGCGGAGGACTGTGGAGGCTGAGATGCAGGGAATGAACCAGAGTTGGGGCACTGTACGAAGGATGGCCACCGAACGAGCAAAGTGGAATCAATTTGTTGTTGCCCTACAAGACGCCACTAGGCGTGATGGCCACTGACTGCTTTGACGGTCGGCGGCTAAGGATCAAAGAAGAAGAAGAAGATTACAATGGATGAAGTTGAAAATACAATAAAGGACAAAATAAATACATCAGCAGGGCATGACATCTTGAGCTATGAAATCTTGAAACACGTACCAAAAAGTACCATAGAAATTATTACATCCCTTTTTAACAAAATTTGGAATACAGGAAAAATTCCCAAAACATGGAAAAACAGCAGTAATTATTCCAATACTAAAACCAGAAAAAGATGCCCATGATGCCACTTCATACAGACCAATTTCTTTAACGTCCCATCTAGGTAAAATATTAGAAACCAAAGTAAATAAAAGATTAAAGTTTTATTTGGAAAAGAATAATTTATATAATCAAACTCAGTCAGGATTTAGGAAGAACAGATGCACTATGGATCAGATAATTAAATTGGAACATGAAGTAAAATCAGGTTTTCAAAAGAAAGAAAAAACTGTGGTAGAATTTTTAGACATAGCTAGGGCTTATGATGAACAATTATAGAAGAATCAGTGGAAAGGCAATCGCCACTTATTATCACCTTCGTCGATTTTCAAAAAGCCTTTGATAGTCTACACCGCCCATCATTGTGGAAGATACTTACAATCTATGGTTTTCCAACAAAATATGTGAATATAATCAAAGCGCTATATGACAATGCAAGATGTTGTGTTAGAACAAATAAAGGGAATACAGAATGGTTTACAGTAGAAACAGGGGTGAAACAAGGCTGTATTATGTCACCACTACTTTTTGGAATAGCTATTGATTGGGTTATGAGAAACTATACCCACAATGAACAATTGGGTATAAAATGGACAAATGGAAAATTCCTGGGGGACCTGGATTTCGCAGATGATGTAGGATTCTTAAGTTCAACACCAAGACAATCCCAAGAAGCAATAAATAATTTGTGTCATCTCTCGGTTAAAATAGGTCTCCAAATAAATGCCTCTAAAACTAAAGCTATGAACTTTTCTAACGAGACCTTTGATATCATCTTGAATGGGAAAAAACTACAGAAAGTTGAAAGTTTCAATTATTTAGGCAGTAAAATGACTCAGGATGGTGACACAACAAGAGAAATCCATACTAGAATTGCTTTGGCAGCTAGCGCCTTCAATAGATTATCTAACATTTGGAAATAACGATCATTGAATATACATACCAAGCTTCGTCTGTTTAATTCAAATGTTATCTCAGTGTTAACATACGGCTGTGAGAGTTGGAAAATAACAAAATCATTGGAGAACAAGCTGAATACATTCGAGAACAAATGTCTTAGAAAACTCATGAACATCAGTTGGAAAGAATTCAAGACTAATCGACAAATAAGAGAAGACTCTAGGCAGAAATATGTCTCCGACTATATAAGGAAAAGACGATGGTCATATATCGGTCATGTCCTACGAATGCAAAACAACAGAATACCACTACAGGCGCTCACTTGGGTTCCTGAGGGTAAGCGGAAAAAAGGAAGACCAAAAGAAACACTCAGAAGAACAATAATAAGAGAAGGAAGAACGTTGGGCCTAAATAATGTGCAAGAGCTAAGAGGAGTGGCGTCACAACGAACAACCTGGAGAGCACTGGTTTCTGCCTTATGCGCCGTGTTTGGCGCTTAAAGAATTTATTATTATTATTATTATTATGATGAATGCTGGAGAGAGGGTGCTCCCTTTAAAATGAAGAAGATAGGAGTAACCGGTAAAATATATAATTATTTAGAGAATTTTCTGCAAGATAGATATTTCACTGTTCAGGTAAACAATGATAGATCAGAACTCTGTGAACAACAAAGTGGAATACCCCAAGGATCAGTAATGTCTCCTTCAATTTTTACAATAATGGTAAATGATTTAGGTGAGGAATTTAATGATATAACAAATAAATTGTTTGCAGATGATGTTGCTATATGGCGGACTGGGAGACATCTGCCAAAATTATATAAGGATCTACAGAAGCAAATAAATAAAGTGTGTAAATGGATGACAAAATAGGGTTTTCAGCTGAATACAAATAAAACATTGGGAATGATCTTCAGCAAAGGTAAGGTTGTAAAAAATAAAACTATAGACATAAATATCCAAGGGCAAAACATTAATACAGTGCAAACCACTCGATATCTAGGAATGATATTGGACCAACAGCTGAACTGGAATAAACACGTAGATAAACTAGTGGAGTCTTGCTGAGGATTGACTAACTTATTAAGATATTTGAAAGGTAATGGATGGGGTGCAAGACAATGCTCACTTTTTATAAATCTTTTATTAGAGGAAAAATAGATTATGGAAGTATAATATATGACTCTGCTGCACACAGTAACAAGATTAAATTAGACAGAATTCAGCATCATGCTTTATGTACAATAGCAGATGCAATCAGATCAACATCAATGGGAGCTATAGAGGTGGCTTTAGGAATTATACCCTTAGAATTACGGAGAAAGGAGTTAAGACTAAATTACATGAACAGAGTTATGTTAGATAAGTCTCACCCAGCACATACAGCTTTTACCAGATGCCAACTAACAACTCAGGCCAATCCAATGAATAACACTAGATTTTTAGTAGATACCATACAGGATGGAAGTGTATGGAGGAAATTGTCCATCTGGGTACATTAATTACATCAATTAATAACAGTTGTGAATACAAGCCAGTGATTCCACCCTGGGAGATCAAGAAACCAGACATGGACTACCACCTAGCAGAAATACTTAAGAACACAAATAATATAGTAAATATTAAAAACACAGCCAATAAATATATTTAACAAATAAAAAAAGATAGCATTACTGTGTACACAGATAGATCCAAGGGAGAGGATGGCAAATTGGGGATAGGAATATATATTCCAAAATGGAAAATGGCAAAAGAATAGCATCACGGAAAATACATCCATTTTCACTGCAGAGATGGTGGCAATACTAAAAGCACTAGAAATATTCTCTAATAACCCTCCCAAAAAACTAACAGTTTGAACTGGAACTCTTTCAACAATTAAAGCACTTAGAAACTTACGAGAATGTAGTGGACCTGATATAGCAGAGGAGATATTTCTGGCTACTACATAGTTATATTCCAGAAGATGTTCAGTATTGATTGCTTGGATGCCTTCACATGTTGGCATAGAAGGAAATGAAAAGGCAGATAAAGAAGCCAAGAAAGGTAGATCTGATAAAAATCTAATAAATGTAGGGACGAGTAAATCAGAGATTAAGAGCTTAATTAAAAGATTTAATAAAAGATGAATGGAAAGCAGAGTGGGATAAAAATCTGAAAGGAAGACATGAATATAAGATGTTCAAGGCTCCAACAAGAAAATGTCAGATATCTAGGGAATTGAAAATACCCAGTAATAAGAAACGTCTCAGACTACAGCTGGGAAAGGGCTATTTCAGAATAGAAGAATCTTACTGTGCAGGATGTCTTCAAGACAATAATATAAAACATTTCTTGTTAAAATGTAAGAGGTATGAACAAATGAGAATACCAATATTAGATTATTTGCAAGCATCCAACTTACCTATAAATATAGAAGAGGTGTTAAGAATAGACAGACTTACGCTAGGGAACTGCATAATATAGTTAAACAATATTTAACACGAACAAATGTTAATATATAGTGGCTGGGAATGTGAAGGTCTGATGCTGTTCTTACAATACATTTGACTTTTAACAGATGAAAGTCAATTAAATATCTGTTAAAGTCAGTTATATAACTGGAATCACCAGGCCTTTACACCCCTCCACTTTAATGTTATTCTTTTTCAGAGTTTCTTCTTGATTTTTTTTTTTTTTTGTTGTTGTTGTTTATTTTGTTGTTTATTTATTTAACGTATAAGCACAATTGTGATTGTCCCTATTTCATACATGCCACACCTCGGAGATGAAAAACCTGTACAAAAAAAATCCAAAACCCTGTACAAAGATCCGCAAAACCTGTACAAAAACTGAAAAAAAACATCAAAAAGAGTTAATTCGTGTAAAAATATTTTCAATTACAGTTGGCTGCATTATAAATGAGGCACGGGGACTTTGCCTTTTAAAGCAGGTCTTTACTTATTTAAAAACCCAAACAATAAATGTCTCAGTTTATTTTACACTGTAGGGAGCCGCGCTGGTGTAATGGCTTCGGCGTTGTACTGGCGACCAGGTGTTCATGGCTCAAACCCGGGCGTCGGCGTTTGAAGAAATGTTTACGGCCGGAAATTTGACTGAATAGCCTGAACGGCTCCTGTGATAAACCCTCTGTGGATGGGAAGGAGCGAAGCTCCTGACCGGGTTGGAAGGAAAGTCCTCAGGTTCCCCAGCCTCGCAATGACATGTCATTGGGCCGAAGGGCTGAAAGCCCAAGTGCTGCTGGTTAAGAAAAAAAAAAAAAAAAAAAAATTTACACTGTAAAAATAATGTGATGGTGTCATCATTTAGTCTATTTCTCTGCTTAATTATCACTGAGAAATCCTGTGTTCGATAGGACCTTATAAAAGAACTCTGAGACGCAGTAATAAGGGGAATGGTTAGAAAATCTGTACAGAAATTATGTACAGGGTGTACACATTTGAAAACGCAAACACCTTGTACAGATTATGGGTAAACCATAGCATGTAGCATGTATGCTATTTACAATGATTTGACAAATGTGATGCCACTTTTTCATATCGGCAGTTGTTCATATTATTTGGAATTGAAAACAATATATATCCTAATTATCATCAGAGGTTGAACGGGATATTTTACTTCATTAATTTAAAAAAACCAAAAAAAAAAAAAAAAAAAACAAACTTTACTTTGAAAATAAATAATGAATATGTTCTCGGTTGATATTTAGACGAACACCTAACACTAAACTTCCGTTGTGCTGCAGAAATCTGAGAAGTGTGAACTGTATGTAAGGAAGTATAAACTTGTGTGTCGTATTTCTGAGGAAGGCTACCGGGGTTAACCGGCTACAGGTATACTTTACTGTTGAAATGATGAAAAGTAGGATTGAAATGAATAATAGTGGGACTTGTGTTCGATACTGCCTTTTGACGCGTCAAAAGTGGAATGCAGTTAGCGACCCATAGCTTGACTGCTTGCGTCAGGAGCAGCGAACCAGAGCTGACCAAGACCCTACTCCACCTCCAAATGGTGGTCCTGGAAACAGGCTGCATCACTGCAGTCTGGCTGAGTGAGTAGGGATCGAAGAGGGAAGGCTAACCCGGTACCAAAAATGCCGTGCTGAAGTCGGATGTGTCGGCCGAAAGGCGCAAATATCGCAGCTTTGCTGTAAACGGACACAACGCAACCAACGTCCTTCTCAGGACGAACGAGGAAGAAGAAGAAGATACTGCCTTCAAAATAGAATTCAGAAATGCAGACATAAGGGGTAGGAGTTAGGATTAGGAATCCTGAACTAAACCCTAACCTTAATGCTAATGACGTAGGCGACTTATTTGGATGGCATCAAAGACCACGACCCACAGTTCTTCATTTCAGCTAAGACGTGTTCTTCGATGCCACCCAAATAAGTCGTCCACGTCGTTAGGGTTAGCGGTATATGGGAAGGACAGTGTCATAAGGTTCGCTATTTTGCCAGAACGGTTTTCAACTGGAAGCGTTAGAGCCTACCATATTAGGCTACTTGGCAACTGGTTCACAGGTTTTTTTTTTAATGAAGGAAAAATTTCCCGTTCAACCTATGGTAGGTTACAATAATAATAATAATAATAGCCCCTTCAGTCATAACTGACTATGGGAATGCGCCCCTGAGGTGACAGCCCTCAGCTGCTTATTTTCCTGGTGCTCCTTTCGACGTTTTCTCCTCACCTCTGCTTCTTGTGTGAGCCTCTCTTCGCCCAATCTGAGGTGGCGCCGTAACCTGTAGGTTTTCGGATAGTCCAGTCAACATAGTCCGGACGTTCCAGCATCCCAATCTGAGAGTTTGCTCATTTCTATTTTTTCGATAATTGCTTGGTGCAAAATTTTCTGTCCACAGTTCGGGTTTGACCCTAATCCCCATGCACCCAATGGGGAAAGCAGACAGTGGCGGGACAACACCTTATTGACTGGGGGCTGCCCAGCTTGAAGCGGGCGGTAGCTGTCCAGTGAGATCCTAGAACCTCTCCCACTGTCGGAAGTAGCCCCTGGCGCCATGCCCTACGCCAATTGGGAAAAATGCTTATAACCGGTAACTGCTACTTCCCGTGTTTTGCCGACACCTATAGGGTGAAGCTGGAGTGTCCTCTCCAGGGCGCGAGCTTGGGCACAGTTATATGGAGATCAAGCTGTTGCCCATGCAGCATGTTCCCCCTCTCCACACAGCTGGTAGATCCAAAGGAACGGCAGTAGCCGATACAGTTTGGTACCAGCCATGTCGCAGGAGTTGCCAGAATAATGTCGAATCGACATTAGACTGCCTTAGGGACTCCGACTCCGGATTTATCCTCAGGGTTTACTCCCGAAGCCAATTCCATAAATGGATATTCCCGCAAGGCAGCGGTGGTTTGAATTCAGAATTCCTTCTCTTAGATAAGCTACCAACCAAGGATCACGAGCCCTATCTGCCCGAAGCTGCTGGTTTTAAGGCGCCAGTCGCTCGCCTTTGCCCCTTCTCCCGTCAGTGGAAACAGTTCCGCCGGGCTCAAATTGAGCCACACGTGAAGGCCGGGAGCAGAAAAACTTACAACTAGGATATGAAACGCCTCTCATTTCTAATTTCATAATAAATTATGCTCACGACAATTTCTGTAAAGTGCAAAAACACGACATCGAAATCACATTGCACTTAGACACATGTAAATGCAGACATAAACCTAACCCCCAGTGCCGCCACCACTCTACACCCCCAAAAATGCAGAACTTTTACACCTTCACTTTTACAAATATCACCTATGTAACCATATAAATAGACCAAAATCACAGCATCCAGTTCGCCGGGTTAGCATTAAGGGTTGAATTGAAAAACAATGGGACATGCTCTTCCAAGTAAGCCGTACACTTCGTTAATGTTAACTTCATACCTGTGAAGTTGTACGTTTTGGTCGTGCAAAGCACGTTTTTTTAATATACTTTTAGCAGTGTTCGCCTGTACAACGGTTGTTGTACGTATTTTCTAAAAGAGGGAATGGAAAACAAAAACTGTTAACTTTAAAAAAAAAAAAAAATCTAACAATATTTTCTAACCCTGGCTTTTTTAACTATTTTTTTAAAATATCGGGATTTCTCTGCGTTTATTTTTAACACTAGGTCTCTCCCAGCAACCAATTAAATCTGTTTATACCCAACAATTCAGCAGCAAGTTTGAACATTTTGGGCTCTCAGCGAGACAAGACATGTTTTTAAAGTTATCTGTTATCAACAACGCTTGCGAGCACCCCTAAACACCATTTTAAAAAAAAGCTAAGCATTTGATATTGTGCTTATAACTCAGTTAAATATTGCTGTTGTTTTGCTTTTTTTTATCGCTCTCTTAATCTTTCCAGTTATATCTTGCCCTTTTATATATATATTTCTGATAAATTAATGTCCGCTGAAATAATATTTTGTGTACATAACTAGAAACAAAAATTGTTTGCATAGGCCTAAGCTTTTCTGTTTCTAAAATGAGGGACAGTGAATCGTGTACTTAGATGTCATACAAATAAGCCGCTGATGTCGATAGGGTTAGGATTTCGCTTAAGTTTAGGATTCCTAAACCTAACCCTTATCCCTTTTTACTGCATTTCTGAATTCTTTTTTAAGGCTGTATCAAACAATTGGCTCACTGTCCTTCATTTCAACCGTAAATTCATACAATACGTTATATCAGCGGTTGAGATTCGTCGCTTTATTTTTTTTATTTTCAATAAAACGGATATCTATTACCACTGGTGAATGAACTTTTAATAATAATTTTGTAAATTTATGTTAGGTTTTTCCACCTCCTACAATCATTGGGCCTATTTGAAATAATTCATCCATCAAATAATGGTTGAACCTAATTCATTGAAATAAAATCTCGTAGACAGGGTCAGAGGTCATGGTAGTAGCCTTACTACTTACTTACTTAGTCGTTCCTCTTCTACCATGAGGTGTAGAGGTTTGGAAGAGAAAGCGCCAAACTATCCTATCTGCTGCTTTCCTCCTGTCCTGGTTCCATTCTAGTCCTCTGTCCTTCAAAGATTGTCTAATGTCCTACCAGCGGACTCTTGAGTCGTCCTGGAGGTCTGGCTCTTAGTTTCCCATGCTTGTCATGGTAGCCATAGAGGCATATCCCTTCTCAGTGTCCCTGGTAAAATCTACTCTAGCATCCTAGAGCAGAGGCCCTTGAGTATAAGAGTGAGATCCATCTTTGTTTCATAGATCTGGAAAAGGCATTTGACAGGGTCTCCTGGAGCAAACTTTGGGACTCCCTCTCTTCTTCAGCTCTTCCTTCCAGACTTGCAGGTTGGATTGAAGATGTGCCTTTGATTTAGCAATCAGGGCAACATCATCAGCAAATGCCAGCTCTGAAATACATACCTGTCTCATCTTCCAGTACCCCACTGAATACTTTTTTGTTCTCTGTTACATGACTTGAGAACATCGTCCATGAGGAGTATGAAAAGATAAGGTGACAGGATATCACCTTGTCTTACTCCAGTGGTGGTCCTGAACCATTCTGACTTATGGTTTGCCGTCCTCACATAATTTCTGAAAGACTTGTAGAAGCTCTGTATAGCATGTATCAGAGGTGCTGGAATGTTCTTCTTTTCCAAACAGTCCCAAAGTTTGCTCCAGGGAACCTTGTCAAATGCCTTTTCCAGATCTAAGAAACAAAGATGGTTCTCACTCTTATACTCAAGGGCCTTTTCACTCAGCTGTCTGAGTGTGAAGATTAGGTCTTGAGTACTTCGGTTTGCTCGGAAGCCACGCTGGACTTCATCCATTTGTGGCTCAGCTAGGCATCTGAGTCTCTGCTCCAGGATTCTAGAGTAGATTTTACCAGGGACACTGAGAAGGGATCTACCTCTATTGTTTTCACATTGTCGGTTGTCACCCGTTTTGAAAATGGGTGTTATGATGCCAACCTCCCAATCCTTTAATATGGTCTTGTTGCACAAGCTGCCTGTATGACCCTCAGGAATAATAGGTCGCCTGCTGCTCCCATATACTTAACAGTTTCTGGTGTTGTACCATCATGCTCTGCTGCTTTGCCCATCTTGATTCTTTTCCAGTGCTGCCTTCAGTTCTTCCATCTTTATGCCATCTTCACCACCATTGATTTCCTCTTCTGTGCTAGTGGTTATCATTTCTGATGCTTGACCTTGCTCACCAAGAGGGAGTTCTGAGAAATATTTTTTCCATTACTTCCTTTGGGGCAGTAAGCAATTTGCCTTGCTTGTCCTTTATAAATTTAAGAAAGCACTGTTTCTCCTTCCTCATGTTCTTTACGATCTTGTAGAACAATTTCTGGTTTTCTTGAGCATCCTTTTCTAGCTTTTCTCCAAATTCTTCCCAGGACTTCTGTTTTGCTGCTAGCACCTTGTTCTTTGCTTCTGTTCTAAGTATCACATTCTTTATATTTCTCTGTATTTCCTGCTGTGTTTTTAGCTCCTAAGTATTGTTTCCATGCCTTTTTCTTCTCTCTTATTTTCTCTTTGACTTCCTCTGTCCACCAAGGTGTCCTCTTTCTCTTCTTTCTAAGTCGGACTTCGCCATATGCTTCTACTGCAGCTGTCTTTGATGTCCTTGTACTTAAGCTCACCCATGTGTTACCGGAGCCCGAAAGGGGAGCAAAGAATAGTAACACTGTTCCCTGCCATACATGTCGTAGAAAGCGACTAAGGAGGGTTGGGCATGGGGCTGGTTACCCCATCCTGTAAAACATTTAAACCACAAAAAACTTCAACAAACATGGACAAGTCAATTAAAGAAAATAAAACACAGCCATCCAAGACAGGGGAAGGTCCTCTCGCAGGGAGGCGTATAATGCAGCACAGAGAAAGCCGAAAGGAGTCTATGTTACTGACTAACCTTCTTTCTTCTAGGAGAACTTCCAGATTTGGCACCTGGAATGTTCGGACATTAAACGAACAAGGGAAAGTGGCACAAGTAGCAGCAGAAATGAGGGAATATAAAATCGAGGTTCTGAGAATGTGTGAAACAAAGTGGAAGGGGGTAGACAAGAAGAAACTCATCACAGGTGAATTGGTGCTGTCCTCAGGACATGAAGACGAAAGTTCACACCACAGTGAACGGATAGCTCTTATGTTATCTAAAGAAGCACAGAAAGCACTCATTGAATGGGAAGCTGTTGGACCCAGAATAATAACAGCTACTTTTAAAACAGCTAAAAAGAATGTAAATGTCATCCAATGTTATGCACCAACTAAAAACAAAGATGAGTCTGTGAAAGAAGCATTTTATACTAGACTACAGGAAATTATGGAAAAAGTAAAAAGAAGAGACATCACAGTTTTGATGGGTGACATGAATGCAAAGATAGGTACAGTCAACACCGGAATTGAAGAAGTCATGGGAAAACATGGGCTAGGAATAATGAATGAAAATGGGGAACTATTCTCAAACTTCTGTGCTTCAAATCAACTGGTTATAGGAGAAAGCATGTTTCCACATAAGAGAATACACAAGGCAACATGGATATCACCAAACCATAGAACAGAAAATCAGATTGATCATATATGCATAAACAAGTTTAGATCATCATTGCAGGATGTAAAGGTATATAGAGGAGCAGATGTGGCATCAGATCACCACCTTCTGATAGCCAAAGTAGAAATGAAACTCGAGAGATATGCAACAATGCAAAATTATAGACAACAATTTAATGTAGGACATATAAGAAACAAGAGACAAATTTGCGGTCACAATATCCAACAAATTCCAAGTGCTCCAACAGCTGGAAGATGTGGAGAATACAGAAGACTATTGGCAGCAAATCAAAACTGTATGGAATGAGACGTGAAGAAATACTGGGGAAAAGGGAACGACAACAAAAAGCATGGATAACAACAGAAACCATCAATAAGATAAAAGACAGAAAAAACAAGAAAGCAGATTTAAACACAAGCAAAACCAGAAGTTCCAAAGCCAAGGCTCAAGAAGTGTACACAGAAGCAAAGAAGTAAAAAGAAGTATCAAAAGAGACAAAAGGAAGTATATTGAGGAGTTGGCAAGAGAGGCAGAAGATGCTACAGCCAAAGGAAATATGAGATAACTGTATAGCAGCACAAAGAAGCTAACAGGGAAATACAAGCAAACAAGTTGCCTCATAAAAGACAAGAATGGAAAACTGCTCGGCAATATACAAGAGCAAATGAAGAGGTGGACAGAATATTTTGAGGACCTTCTCAATAGACCAGCTCCACAAAACCCCCCGGACATCCATCCAGCAGAAAAAGAGCTACAAATTAACTGTGAAAGACCAACGAAGGAAGAAATAAAGAAAGCCATAAAGCTTCTAAGAGATGGAAAAGCGTCTGGACCTGATGGCATTCCAGCAGAGGCCATCAAAGCAGATATCAACACGGCTACAGAGATGTTATATAAATTACTTGGTAAAGTCTGGGAAAAGGAAGAGATACCAGCAGAATGGTAGGAAGGATATCTGGTTAAGTTGCCTAAGAAGGGAAATTTACAAGAGTGCACAAATTATAGAGGAATAATGTTACTATCAGTGCCAGGAAAAGTATTAAACAGGATTATCCTTGAGAGATTAAAAGAGTCCATAGACAAGAAACTGAGAGATGAACAAGCAGGTTTTCGACAAAACAGATCCTGTACAGACCAGATAGCCACTTTGAGAATAATAATTGAAAAAAGTCTGGAATGGAATTCACCAATATACATTGGATTTGTGGACTACGAAAAGGCATTTGACAGTGCAGACAGAGAATCACTTTGGAAATTGATGAGGCATTATGGAGTTCCCATGAAGATCATTAATTTAATAAAGAAAACATATGAAGACATGACGTGCAGAGTTCTTCACGAAGGACAGCTTACAGAACCGTTTGGGATAAGAACAGGGATGCCTCTTGTCTCCATTTCTTTTCTTACTAGCAATAGACTGGGTTATGAGAACATCGACAACTGTCGCAAGAGGTTTGAGATGTTATAAAAGAATAAGATATCCTGGACATAAAGGTGTATCAGATGATACCAGGATAGTGCCAGATAAGAGTCTGGTCTTATCAGTAATACCCCCTTCTCTGAAGAGAGTAAGGGTGTATAGACGCAAAGGTAGGGTCAAGCTATGTAAGTTCCCAGAGAAGATGGTGATGTAGTACTCTGAGTCCCTAACTGCTACCTCTCCTGATCCGCCTCTGTGATTATGGTAGTTAATATGTTTCTGACTCTGCTAGGGGTAATTTATATAACTATATTCACCAACAAGAACTATAATTCAACTTAAAGAATCTAAGAAAGTCTTCTGGTGAATATTTACAATTTAATTAAACAGTTTCCCTTTTCTGTTTGAAAAGTGTTAAGCTCAAATATTTTACAACATTAAATAAATAATAATAGTTAACAAATGTTTTTCTCTTGGTTCAAAATGTCTATCATCTTATAAACAACTTTCACTTGCTTGATCATTCACTGGTAGGATTGTTTATTATTATTATTATTATAAGTTTATAGAAACACTATATTAGTTGTGTCATCACAAACTGAATGCGTTTATGTCTTTATTAACACTAGATAGCTGCACAGTTGCTCTATGCAACTTAACTGAGTCACTGGAGATGGCTCCCTTAGATGCTGGATATAAGATTCATCTGAACTCGTTCCAGTAGTCACATATGTAATGGCTGGCACTGTATCATAGACTGGCACTGCATTCGTTGTAACTTTCAATAAGAGCAGCCTCCTCTGGATTTGAGACTTTTGGTTAAAGGATTAAACCTGCAATGAATTCAAACGCAATCCCTGTATTTTCTATCCATATCCCTCTTATGACACAGATGGGGACGATAGACAGTTTCAGATAAGCGTGCGAGCAGATGCACCAGGTATAGTATAGTTATCAACAAAGTGATCACAGTTTACTTCTACCTTCTTAATTATAAGTATTTTTCCATGATTCACCTCCCTACAATAATTTGGTTGTGAGTAAAACTATTAAATAATATGTCAAACGATACTGTGAATCAATCTCTTTCATCCTTCTTTATGTTCCTGTCAGGTGTCTCATTCCATTCAAGAAATACTTCTTTAAATACATTTACCAACTTACAGACACAAATAGCCATCTTTCTCTTACTTACTTAGTCGTTCCCCTTCTACCGTGAGGTGTAGAGGTTTGGAAGAGAGAGCGCCAGACTATTCTATCAGCTGTCTTCCTCCTGGCCTGGTTCCATTCTAGTCCTCGGTCCTTCAAAGATTGTCTAATGTTGTCCTCCCAGCGGACTCTGGGTCGTCCTCGGGGTCTGGATCCTTGGCTCTTTGTTTCCCATGCTTGTCGTGGTAGCCGATCTTCTCCCATTCTGCAGACATGGCCAAACCATCTTAGTTGGGACTGTTCTACTTGGGTCTGTAGGGGGTGGCATTTTAGGCCTTGACGTATCGTCTGGTTGCGTACCATGTCTCTTCTTGTTACTTCAACCACCTTCCTCAGATACCTCATTTCTGAGGTTTGGATCTGGCTTTTATGGGTTGTAGTCATTGCCCATGACTCGCATCCATATGTCAAGACTGGGACATAGGTGGAGCATTATACAGCCATCTTCGTTTTCTTACCAACCTCTCTCTTGCTGAGGAATCCTCGATTTATGGCCTGAAAAAGTCTCCCAGCTGCTGCTTTTCGAGTGGCCAACTCTTCTTTGATGCCTCCTTTTCGGTCTATAATAGCTCTGAGGTATTTAAAGTGGTCAACCTGCTCCAGGACCTGTTCTCCCAGCTTAATCTGATGCCTTCTTTCTTCTCGTGATATCACCATGGATTTTGTTTTAGAGCTGCTTATGACCATCCCTCTCTTCTCCAGCTCTTCCTTTCAGACTTGCAGGTTGGATTGGAGATGTGCCTCTGATTTAGCAATCAGGGCAACATCATCAGCAAATGCCAGCTCTGAAATATAGACCTGTCTCATCTTCCAGTACCCCACTGAATACTTTCTTGTTCTCTCCTTACATGCCTTGATGACATCGTCCATAAGGAGTATGAAGAGGTAAGGTGATAGGATATCACCTTGTCTTACACCAGTGGTGGTCCTGAACTCTTCTGACTTATGGTTTGCTGTCCTCACATAATTTCTGCAAGACTTGTAGAAGCTCTGTATAGCATGAATCAGAGGTGCTGGAATATTCTTCCTTGCCAAACAGTCCCAAAGTTTGCTCCAAGGGACCCTGTCAAACGCCTTTTCCAGATCTATGAAACAAAGATGGATCTCACTCTTATACTCAAGGGCCTTTTCACTCAGCTGTCTGAGTGTGAAGATTAGGTCTTGAGTAATTCAGTTTGCTCGGAATCCGCACTGGACCTCATCCAATTGTGGCTCAGCTAGGAGTCGGAGTCTCTGCTCTAGGATTCTAGAGTAGATTTTTCCAGGGACACTGAGAAGGGATATGCCTCTATGGTTTCCACACTGTCGGTTGTCACCCTTTTTGAAAATTGGTGTTATGATGGCGATCTCCCAATCCTTTGGTATGGTCTTGTTGCACCATGCTGCCTGTAGGACCCTTAGGAGTAACAGGTCACCTGATGCTCCCATGTACTTAACCATTTCTGGTGTTATACCATCATGCCCTGCTGCTTTGCCCATCTTGATTTTCTCCAGTGCCGCCTTCAGTTCTTCCATCTTTATGTCAGCTTTATCACCATTGGTTTCCTCTTCTGTGCTAGTGGTTATCATTTCTGATGTTTGACCTTGCTCACCATCAAGGAGTTCTGAGAAATATTCTTTCCATCTTTCCATTACTTCCTTCGGGGCAGTAAGCAATTTGCCTTGCTTGTCCTTTATAAATTTGAGAGGGCATTGTTTTTCCTTCCTCATGTTCTTTAGGGTCTTATAGAACAATTTCTGGTTTTCTTGTGCATCTTTTTCTAGCTTTTCTCCAAATTCTTCCCAGGACTTCTGTTTTGCTGCTAGCACTTTGTTCTTTACTTCTGTTCTGAGTGTCACATATTCTCTATATTTTTCCATTTGTCCTGTTGTGTTTTTAGCTCCTAAGTATTGTTTCCATGCCATTTTCTTCTCTCTTATTTTCTCTTTGACTTCCTCTGTCCACCAAGGTGTCCTCTTTCTCTGGTTCCCAAGTCGGACTTCACCACATGCTTCTGCAGCAGCTGTCTTTATGATATCCTTGAATTTAATCCAGAGGGTTTCCAAGTCATCAGGTTGTTCTTCTGTGTTGCTCACCGCTGCAGCAATAAGCCCCTGATATCTGGTCTTAATTTCTGGCTCTCTCAGCTTGTAGGTCCTAATGCTCATTTCTCCTGCTCGTTTACTTGGTTTCTTGCGTGATGTTGAGCAGTTCCTAGGCTGAGCAACTCTTTCAGTTGTTCGTTTGATTGTTAGCAGGTAGTGATCACTTCCAATCTCTGGCCCCCTCCAGACTCTTGCATCTCGGACATATTTGAATGAGCTTCTCCGAACAATGGCATAGTCGATCACTGACTTCTCATTCTTTGTTGGTTCACATCTAGTGTATGCATGTATGCGCTTATGGGGGAACTTTGTGTTTGTAATGATCAGATTCTGCTCACTGCAGAATCTAAGGAGTCGCTTTCCATTGTCATTGAGAGTATCTTCTCCATATCTTCCGATAACTCCACCCCATCTAGCATGGTCATTTCCAACTCTGGCATTAAAATCTCCGAGCATGATAACTTCATCTAGGCAGTCATCCACTGTCCTTTGAAGCAGCTCGAAGAATTCCTCCTTGACCTCTGCTCTCTCATCCTCATTTGGCCCATACACTATGACCAGGTTGACTATGGTTTCTCCTTCTTTTAGTTTCACAACCATAATGCGCTCTGAGACAAAGTTCCACCCCTTGATACTATCTTTTTGATTTTGGGCCACAATGCAACCCACACCCCCTTTAGCTCTTTCGGATATGGGTACACCACTGTAGAGCAGCGTGTTGCCATTGAGATCCATGACTCCTTGTCCTTTTTTCTTTGTTTCCGTTATAGCCAGGATTTCTAGTTTTGCTTTCCTCATCTCTTCCACCAGCTCCTCTTCCTTCCCATTTATACTTCTTGTGTTCCATGTTCCATAAGTCGTAGTCCGTAGTCCGTTCCAGTTCGTCGCCTTTAGAATCAGTCCGGTTTTCTCTCTTGTGTTACTCGTAATCGTGGTTTAAAGCAAACAGGTGATTGGCCTGTTGTGCCATCTTTCTCAATATTTAAATATTTTCGAAGGCGGGCTTTGCCTCTAGAAGTACACATGAGCCTGTAAGTTTCATCAGAAGACACAGTCCATTCCTAACACATCTTTTACACATCGTATCGCACAGTTGGATTAATCAATATAATTACACACAATTATATACATTTATATATATAAATAGATTCGTTCTTACCCTCAGGTACACACACAGACTAGCCCTCAATGGGTGATTAAGGTCTGCTAACAACTGCAGAAGGCAAACGCTGGCATTAATATATGCTCTGCTTTCCCCGCTCTCACTGTGTTTTTTCAAATCGTGACTGACCCGAGTTTGTTAGGCAAGTCTATTTATAGTCTGACCTCGGATGTACGAGACGGAATACCCCTAAGAATGCAATAACTATCCTAAAATGTCGGTACCGTTTGGCCTTTTGTACAATGTAGGAAAACTACTTTTTTAAATATCTGTTATTCCTGATGCGATTTTAGTCAATTAAAGTTTACCTTATACTTCGAATTAGGCTTTACATATCTATATAATAATCTTTTTGGTTACTACTTGCATTTTCTGTTATGCATAGTTTAAACAGCTAAACTTAGGCCAACCTGAAGCTTCGAATGCATTTAACCTAAGATTTCTCCTGTCCTATAATAGTATTAGTAAAAGTATTACTACTTACGGGTAGAGTAACATCCCTAATATCGTTTTGATAACCTCTGCCAAGTGGTACTTCTTCCATACTACTGTAGCTAAATTCCGAAGTTAATCATGTTACACAAAATAGGGTCTGGCCATCTTTATTCTCCCAGCAGTTGTAAACACGGGACCAAAAAAGCGTTTTCATTGGTCGGTGTATTATATCTTGGTTTTTCAATGTATGGTGCGCAGTAAGACCAGAGTTATTAGAATTTGTGATGTGAAACAGACGTCATTCCACGACAACAACACACAACAGAAATGGAATCCAGTGGACTCTGACTAAGCAGTTGGATGATCTGGATTTTGCTGATGACTTGGCTCTTCTGTCCCATAATCGTAATCAGATGCAGGACAAATTGAAAACACTCGATGAGAGGTCACAGCAATTGGGTCTGAAAATACACAGGGAAAAGACAAAAATAATGAGAATAAATGCAGGTAATGACAACACATTAACAGGGTTGAACTTGAAGAAACACCAATACAAGATGTAGAATTGTACACATATCTTGGCAGCAATATAGACAAAGTTGGAGGGACAGACAGTGATATCAAACAAAGAATACAGAAAGCAAGAGGAGCTTTCATTGCATTGGGAAATATATGGAGATCAAGAGAAATCGGATCCAACACGAAAATAAGAATCTTCAACTCAAATGTGAAGTCAGTCCTATTTATTATATGGCTCTGAGACATGGAGAACAACAAAGACAACAACCAAAAAAGCTAGACTTTCATAAATGGGTGCTTGCGTAGAATAGAGGGATTAAAATGGTATGACAAGGTTACCAACGTGGAACTGAGGACAAGAACTAGACAAGTGCCAGTGGAACAAGAGATGAGAAGAAGATGATGGCAATGGATAGGACACACACTGAGGAAACCTGTTGATAGCATTACAAGGCAGTCCTTGTTCTGGAACCCCCAGGGCAAGAGAGGCAGAGGTAGACCAAGAAGCACATGGAAAAGAGAGCTGGAAACAGAGGTGAAAATGATGAGAATGCGGTAGCATAGTGGTTAGTGCACTGGCTTCCTAGCTCAGTGGTCTATGGTTCGATCCCCAGATGAGGTGGGATTGTTTTAGGCCACAAACGGCTCCTGGGCCGACCCAGCCCCAAAGGGGTACCAGAGCAACTCTGGGAAGTTTAAGGCAGCAGGCGTGATGCTGACCACATCACCCCTAGTGTGCCGACGGTCAAGAAAATATGGGCCTAACACCATATTCCCAATATGCCTCAATGGGCGTGTAACGGGATCCTTTACCTTTACCTATGCTCCTTTGGGAGTGGAGGGTTATGAATGTATTTAAGCCAGAGGGTTTCCATGTTATCAGGTTGTTCTTCTCTGTTTCTCACTGCTGTGGCAATAAGCCCCTGATATCTGGTCTTAACTTGCGGCTCTCTCAGCCTGTAAGTCTTAATGCTCATTTCTCCTGTTCGTTTACTTAGCTTCTTGCGTGATGTTAGGCAATTCCTGGGTCGAATAACTCTTTCAGTTGTTCTTTTAATTGTTAGCAGGTAGTGAACGCTTCCAATCTCTGGCCCTCTCCAGATTCTTCATCCCAGACATACTTGAATGAGCTCTTCCTAACTATGGCATAGTCGATCACTGATTTCTCATTCTTTGTTGATTCACATCTAGTGCTTATGGGGAAACTTTGTGTTTGTAATGATCAGATTTTGCTCAGTGCAGAATGTAAGGAGTGGCTTTCCATTGTCATTAAGAGTATCTTCTCTATACCTTCCGATAACTCCACCCCAGCTAGCATGGTCATTTATCTAGGCAGTCTCCACTGTCCTTTGAAGCAGCTCGAAGAATTCCTCCTTGACCTTTGCTCGCTCATCTTCATTTGGCCCATACACAATGACAAGGTTGGCTATGGTTTCTCCTTTTAGTTTTATCGCCATAATGTAGTCCGAGACAAAGTTCCATCCCTTGATACTATCCTTTTGGGTTTTAGCCACAATACAACCCAAGCCCCCTTTTGCTCTTTCAGATGTGGGGACACCACTATAGAGCAGCGTGTCGCCATCGAGATCCATAACTCCTTGTCCCTTTTTCTTCGTTTCCGTTAAAGCCAGGATCTCTAATTTTGCTTTCATCTCTTCTTTCCTGTTAATACTTCTTGTATTCCATGATCTAAAAGTCATCATCCGTGCCACTTCATCACCTTTTAGATCAGTCCGGTTTTCTCTCTTGCATTACTTGTAATGGTGTTTTAAGATATAGGATAGGACACACACTGAGGAACCCTGTTGTTAGCATTATCTGGCAGTCCTTGTTCTGGAATCCCCAGGGTAAGAGAAGTAGAGATACACCAAAGAACTGGGGGCAGACATGAAAGGAATGAGGAAGGCATAGAAAGACCTTGAGCTGGTGACTTGGGACAGGAAGATCTGGCAGACATGTTGAAGGCCTGCGTTCCTGAGGGTGCTGAAATATGACCGAGGACTAGATTGGAAGTACGTCGCTCTCTCTGGCAAATCTCCACACCATAGGGTAGAAGAGTAATAACTAAGTAACTATATATGTATATGAAGACTCCACGAGAATAAGCAGACGTCACATTTTAAAAAAAAACAAAGTTACCGCAGCACATTAAGCATACTCCAAAGGTGTATAAACTAAAATTATATTTGAAAACACATTGTTCTTCAAGAAACTGAAGCATAAGAACAGGCCATCCTTCTTTGTGTCATTGCGTTTAAAATTTTAAAACTCAGTTTTCTTGGACTTCATTTTTTGTATGTCTGGCTTTTCCAATAGAATCTTCATATATATACTGCTCAAAAAAAGTTAAAGGCCACTTTCAAATTTTAGGTCACCCACTTTTTGGAAGAAACGGGCAATGGGTATGTTTGTAACATTTACCATTTTAGCCATGGCTCAGCGAAGACGCTTGACCAATGTTGACAGATGGAGAGCGATGGCATGGCTGCAGGATGATGTAGGGCTGCGAGAAGTTGCTAGGAGATTAGGAGTTGCCCACTCTGTCATACAAACTCTGCGTGATCGTTATAATGCAACTGGAAGTGTTGCAGAACAACGCAGGTCAGGACGTCCAAGGTCTACCACAAGACGGCAAGACACGCTGAGCCATGGCTCAAATGGTAAATATTACAAACATACCCATTGCCCGTTCCTTCCGAAAAGTGGTGAAATGTGTTCACCATAGTCACGACTTGCACGTGAAAAGCAAATTTCAGCAATGTTATCAACAGGCTTTGCCATAGGAAGCATTTTCAAACATGCATTATTTCCCTTTCCACCACGTACATTTGATTGACCTTGGAGGCACACACAAGTAACACAGATTTGATTTATTGTCAGATTAACAAACATTGTTTAAGCATGCAACAAAACTTTTTTGACTGAGTGTTCAGGTTTTAAAAAAAAACAGCTTAGTTGAAATGACCTAAAAATTGAAAGTGGCCTTTAACTTTTTTTTAGCAGTATATATATTTATATATATTTATTGTCAAATCATTTTAGGGTGACAGTTAAGCCAGTGCCGGTTAAATAAAATGACAGCAGATGTCACACTTATTGCAAAATATGACATGTTATTTTAAATCCTTTCAGGCAAGCAGATCTTGTATCATCCTGTTTGTCCCTGAGCACTTCAGAAATACCATCTAGTCACATATGGAGCAGTCAGCTAACTCTAGTGGTATTGAATATGGCCTGGAGAGGTTAGCAGTCAAAAGTTTATTTGCTGCAGAGTTGCTTCAAAATGTTGTCCGGACTGCAGAGGAGTTGAAGAGGTTGCAGAAGAAAAGCAGTCGCTATATTCAACAACTTAAGATGATCTTGACATGGAAAAGAGGCTGTGGTGCTCTAAAAATGGTTGGATCTGCAACCAAGACTGTTGGGGGTGTCATGATAATGGTAGCCCCTCTGCATCCAAAGTTAGGTCTTGCTGTTAAGGTAGGGCAGAAGCTGTGGAAGCTTGGTACAGGTCTCAAGGTTCTCACATCTATAGGACATATGCTAAAAGACATGTGGCAGGTAGGATGTAGAAATTCTATAGTTGAGTTCATTCATGCTACGGCACTTCTTACTCAAAAGCTAGGTGTATTTGGCGAAGTTATTCGAGAACTGCAGAATTGTATGCAGACTAGCGGTTGCAACGATGCTTTTCAAACTCCCGAGGAAGTAATCAATATTCTGAGACACTTTATCCCTATTAACCAGCTAAGTTATATTACACATGTAATAAACATTGCTTTTGGCAGCAGTTACTACTCCCCTTTGTTTGACTTTATCCTAATGTCTTCTGACCTCACCAACAATTCCAACATTGTTCAACTCATGCGAGAAATAGAGTCCTTCAACTTCACAGAATTTGTAGAACAAGGGTCCTGCCAATCTCTTATTGTCATTGGAAGCTTTCTACACATCACTCGCGAACTGTTAGATTTTTTAGATGGATTTCAGAAAGTTACAGAGCAAGATTGCAAGTTTTTGTCCGAATGTTTAACAAGGTTTACCGACGAGTCTTTGAACATAATGCAAGTAGCGAGTGTACTAACAAATCTTGATAAAATCAGAAAGCAGCAGGAGCAATTGAGCCCACCTGATGTCAGTATGACAGAAAGCAGAGATTCACTTCAAGGGCAGGAAAATGTGAGAAATATTCGCAACTCAGAGGAAGCAAATACAGATTGTAAAAAACAATCCTAAAACTCAAAGAATCACAATTAAAGCCAGTGAGAACAATAATATGCCAATTCGACACTCAGTAAGTCCACACTACTTAAGTAGCATTTTTTTTTATCAGCAGTCTGGAAGAAACGTCTTGGTGGAAAGTTTACAAGATTGTAGTAATGTGATCATCTGTGCTTGTTCAGCAAACTGTGTTATATGTGTTCATAATGTCTGGTCTGGTGCAGGACTTTTTCATGAATGTAGGAAATGCTATCAGGTTATATACATTTTTAAAAAAATATATCTTTTGTTTACATATTGTCATCCTCCAAGTAGTACTGAAATGTAATGAAAGGTGGGTTTTAATAAATTTTACAAACACACATTGAGTTGCATAAATGATGTTTATAACTGCAGCAACCAGTGTAACAAATTTGTGGAAAAGAGAATGTGCAACTGAGTGAAAGAGAAGAGAGGGATGACATAGAAGCACAGATGTATTTTTGCTTTCTGTTTGAGCTTACTTGAACTAACAGAGGTTTAGAAAACTCAGACTATTTTTGATAGTCATATAGCTAATATAATGGCACACTATAATGTGTGGCCCATATTGTTACAGAAAGATTCACTACAAGCATTTTGGATACACTGGACAACAAAATATTTTCCTTTACTGGGCACAGCTTCAGTATTGCTTCTGATTTGTCATTACTGGCTTAACCTGTAGAGCTGGCACAGAGGATAATCCATTTGTGCAATGGAATAGAACTTGGGGCATATGTTGCACTGTTCTCTTTGGCTGCACCTATGAGATAGATCTCTGGTGCCTTCAATTCCTCTCCCACCCTGTTTGATGCCTCTGAGTTGGGTAACTTTTGATGTCATATTGTTTTTTTTAAGAGACATTTCTGCCTGTGCAGTTTGTTGAATAGCGAACTTGGCCTAGAAATGAAATATGACAAGATGCACTAAACAGTACAAAAAGACTAATTTTGGAGATTTGGCAAGAGGAGTTATGGGTCTTAAGTAATTAAAAATATAAATGTGTATATTGCTGGCACTCTTGAGAAAAAAACAAGTAGAAAAATAAACCCAGGACCATACAAAAGATGCCGTCATCTACCTCTAGGAGTGAATCATGACTAAACAAACTGCCAGCTTAACATTACAAATATAGTGCTTTGTGTCGCTTATTTGCAGTGTGTTTAGTCACAAGTCACTCCTATAGTGAGGCAATGAAATTTCTTAAGCTTTCAAATTAAGTAGAATGGCAGTATCAAAATTAGGATACCCAAACAAGACGATCGCCGGCAAAATCTAGATCGTCAAGCTGTTTAGTCAGAAAGGTCATATCAAGTGTGCCTGAAAATATACAGGGAAAAGATAAAGATTATGAGATTAAAGAAACTCAGATGTTAAATCAGTCCTATTGTTTGGCTCTGAAACATGGATAGCCAAGAAGTTACAGATTTACATAAATGGGTGCTAGCTTAGAAGAGAAGGATTAAAACAGTGTGACAAGATTACAAATGTGGAACTGTTGACAAGAACCTGACAGGTTCCAGTGGAATAGGGTATGAGAAGAAGACACTGATAAAGTCAGTTTGAACCCCCCTCCTCAAATTATGTATAAAATATTATTCTATGGTTATTTTAAATTGGACAATATATGAATAGGGCAAAGCCACCACTTTTTGTCAGCGATCCGCGCTGCATTTGAAAGTATGGACGATTTGCCTAAGGTACAAGCTTTTGGTAGCTCCGCCCTAAATTTTAAAAGTAACGTTAGAATGAATTGTCAAGCGGCCAAGGCACCGGTGGTGTCAGAAGAGTATAGGAGTATAGGATGGAAAAAGAAAACATAACTACGCCACTTGTATCGTATCCAAGGTACCCAGCAACTGAGTATAGAAAAATCTTAACCCGCCCGCACCCTCTCACTTTTTTTCTTCAGACGGAAGTTTGACAGACAACTGTCGCGTGCTTAGAGAGAAGGGAAAACGGTGGTGTATTGTAAAAAGGAAAAAATAGCGTCTACTTGGAAATTTGAACTCAACTGCATTGTGCAAAGGCAAAAGTGAAACTAAGAATATGTATTTCTTCATAAAAACGAAAGAGAGTAAATAAAAGAAATATTTTGACAATAGAGTATTGTTGTTTAATATAATATCATATAATAACTTATCGGGACTTAGAACCTTGCTTTCCCTGATATGTTAGTACAGTGAAAAGAGCCCATGATAATAAAAAGGAAAAAGTACAAAAATGGAAACGATGATAAAGAAGAAAATAAAAATAGGGTCCAAGCTTAGAGCGCCATTTGATCAAATATAATACCAAGTGAAAGGTTGACACCAGAAGTGCAGTATTACAAGAAAAGTTTCTGCAGTCTGGACACGACGGCAATCTAAATTTGTGCCTAAGATTGCTAGCCAATCTATTCCTTGTGTATTATTTCATTGATGTTGCGGTAAGAAATGATTTATTAAAATTATATAGCATAACAAAAATCTTAGGTGGTACGACTTAGCCATTTTGGAAGCATATGACAGCCTATGGAGCAAATGCATGCCTAAAGCAGATTGGGGAAGCAGTTAAAAGAAAAAATTGTATTTGAAAATTGATATAACATTGAATTAACTTGTAAGACCAGAAAGCTACTGGCAATATTTTGCAGATCACAGCGTTCCAAAAACTTTTGGACAAAGCATATGATGTCATTCTAAAAAAGAAAATAAATTAATAGTTAGAAAGCAACAAAAAGATGATTGTATCCCTAACTGAAGAGCAGATACCTATTGAGGGTGATGCAGTCACATAAAGTTAGAGACTGAAGCTATGGATTAGCAATGGTTGCTGATCACAAGAAATGTTTGATGATGTGTAAATTGTTAAAGGTGGAGATATACTTATAAAATATATTTAGGAAGGCATTACTTCATTGTTGCAGGGTTGAATCGCCTATTTTCCTGTGAAATATAACTGGAGAGGCTGAACACTAGGCATTCTGTCTGGTGTATGTTTTGACACAACCAGATATCAGATGTTCCTAGGAGACCCTCTTGTGTAGAAGAGTGGGCAGTAATTTCAGCGAGTTACGTATTTACTCCAGGAGACCCTCTTGTGAAGAAGAGTGGGCAGTATCATCAGGACGACTTCCAATTTCTACCAGACCAGAAGTTAAGCCCTGTTGTTTGGGCTTATGGCTTATTATTCTAAATTATTCTCCACACTTATTTCATTAATACATTTCGAGTGACATGATGATGACATCAGTCTCTCCTACTAGTGATAGAGTATAAGAGATCAGTTAGTCAGAAAAGAGATACAGTTTAAGAATTTGTTTATTAAACTCTTAGTATGGACAAGAAGTCCTGCCTATTTAATTAACTGTATATACATATTGATAAATAAAACTACCTTTATTAATTGTTTTGAATTTTACTCCTGTTCCAAAAGAATTTGAGGAGCAGGAGAATAAAATTGTACAAAAGATTAATTTCAAAAAAAGTTAACAATTGTTTTACTTGAGTTTCTTAAGTTACAGTTGTGTATGTATGTTATCAACATCACATCATACATTCATTCCCCTAGACACTAGTCAAATAAAATAAATAGGTAAAATATTCGCAGAGTGAGATCACCGGGTGGTAGCAGATAGGTACTCTGACAGTACATCATTATATTCAGGGACCTACATAGCTTGACCTCACTCTGTAGACAAATAATAACAATAACTAATACTTATAACATCAAACCCACCACAGACACTAACGATGAATAGAACACATATTGAGGAAACCTGTTGATATCATTACAAGTCCTTATTCTGGAATCCTCGGGGTAATGGGTAGAGGAAGACCAAACAAACACAGAGATCTGGAGACAGAAATGAAAGGAATAATGAAGACATGTAGATACTGAATGGATGGCACAAGACAGGAAGACTTGGCATGAATTAGTCGAAGGCCTATGCTCCTTGAGGGTTGGATTGGATTTCAAGGACCTTCATTGCACACAGACAACGCAATCAGTGCTCCGATTTCCTGCCTTAGATCACACAAGGGAAATCACACACTATGAATATGTAGTGGGTACGTGTAGTGGATTTTGATGGTATTGTATGGTGGTGTTATCACCTAGTGTGATGCGTGAGGTCAGCTGTGAAGGCTCCTGAGATAATTGTAGCTGTGAATATACAGAAGGCCCTTTCGTGCTACCACTTTATGACCTCACACATATCTTTTTTTAAATTTATTTGTTCTGAACCAAGGTTTTATTTTGGCCAGAACTTATGCAAAGATTTTGAAATTTATGAATGAATGGCATGAATAAAGGGCATGTTAAATGAAAGATGTTTACATATGCAATCTTCAAGATTAATTATAGTATTACTGTTCGTAATGTTAATTTTCCTGGGAAAACTATGAATGGATGTGCTGTTGGGGTGGCTTCATCCCTCCCTGTTTATGCCTACAAAACATTGCCCATTAATGATGGAAGAAAATGGGATGCTTCAGTAGTAAATTCTCTTGGGTGCTAGTTTTATAAAGTTGGTGTAAGTTCAGCAGGCCAGCTAGCCTACTTAACTTTGCCAGATTTGTTCTGGTGCTGGAATCTGATGGCCCCACCTCTCCGTGCTTGAGCAATACAAAGATGTTCTGCCGAAATGTACACTGCACGGGTCCTCACTTCAATTATTAATCAGCATTTGACACCACCTTAGTGTCAAGATCGAACTCACAGCTCTGAAATAAAGTATTGGTTTTTGCTCAGAACCTTACCTAATAAGCCACTTCTACACATAACAAATTACAATAACACCACATAAACAGGGTCAGTTCTCTCTGACCAGACAGCACATCTTACCTAGTTGGTTTCGCATAGGGTAAGTTTCCCCAGTCTACAGATTCTGAAATAGGTGCATTATCTCACTGCCATACAATAGGATAGGAGATATGTTTCACCGCTCTCAACACTTGATCACCCCTTCCTAAACCTTGCTGTAGTTTATATATTGTTTGTCCCTAGACCCTGAACTAGGGCGGGGGGTCCAGAGCCAATCCTTACTTGTTTGTAAGGCTAGATTTCGATAT
This sequence comes from Oreohelix idahoensis, assembly GCA_024509875.1. Classification (NCBI taxonomy): domain Eukaryota; kingdom Metazoa; phylum Mollusca; class Gastropoda; order Stylommatophora; family Oreohelicidae; genus Oreohelix; species Oreohelix idahoensis. The sequence goes on along the minus strand of JAMPIV010022951.1, from coordinate 30,584 downwards.
GGCAGTATCAAATCACTCGAACATTAAACAATATTCAAAATATACAAAGAAATAATTTCAATCTTACCAGATTATGAATAAAGAACACAGAAATGCTAGCAAAACTCAGCTGAGCTGCTGGCTATAGTATGGCGTCCCTGAACTTATTTCAATTTATTTCATTTGGAAATCACCACACTTGAAATTTACTGTGTCTATCACTGGACAACTATTGAGGAATGGCAAAAAAGCTCGTCTGAGCGCGGATAATATGATTGTCTGTGGCCAATCAATGCCTTGGTTTTTTTTAAATTCAAATTTCCTACACTAAAGTCATTTCAGTCATGCTTCAGTCAAGTATGGATTTTTATCTGTTAGTCTGTCCGTCTCTACTTGCGTTTTCACAAAAACGTACTTGATTTTTGAACCAACCTTTCTCTCCCCTCCAAAATTTTGTCGTTAAAAGTTATTTTTAGACACAGCTCCCACCAATATCCCCCGCTTTCATTCTAACTAGATTTGAACACTTGCGTCTCAAGGTCGCGGTTTTTGTGCAAATAGTGATATGTTAGATTCAATGCAGTCTTTCGCTGATGTGAACAACACTGTCTTTTGTCATTATCTTCATTATTATCTATCCGTCTGTAAAATTAAAAGTATATTATTTCACTGCTCAAGATGGGTCATCCGGCCATCTAATTTTTATATTCCTAACATCAATATTAAGAAAAAGTTACTTTTTAAATTTTGTAATATTTCAAGCATCTGCGTTTTTCCGCTGAATTCAAATAAAAGGCTTGGTATCGCAAAAGCGTCCAATAAATGACTGTGGCGTATCATATCCAGGGTCCCTTCTGTCGAGTTCCTTACTTTATGTCAACTTGGGGAACGTGACTTTTTTCCTCCGTCCCCCCCCCCCCCCAATTGCGTCTCCTTAGCCTTGCTAGTCTCACGCAATTTTTTTCAGTCATATTTTTTTTCCTTTTGATCCGCCGTTCTCATCCCTCCAAATGGTAACCGTTTTGATTTCCCGTCTAACAAGTCAATTTTTATGGAGGGTGATGACCCGCGGTCAGGGCGATCATGTACTATCAGCAGCTTACGCATTATGTTTTTATCCTTACATTTTATCCTTTGGAGATATTTTTACGTTGTATCACTTGTTAATTTTATGACAGTACGTTTCCTAATTAAAATTATGCCAGGGCAGTGGCCATGGGGCCCACTCTTTACGGTTTCCAACTGCAGAGGAATTTTTTGAACGAGTGCAACTAGCACACCGGACATCCTATCTTTTCCCCCCTTATCCGAGAAGGCTAGGCTGATCTCTCTACCCATGATGGGGGGGGGGGGGGGGGGGGCGGGTTAGTATGGCACCATTAAGAACCACTCAGGACCACCACTGGAGTAAGACAAGATGATATCCTGTCACCTTATCTTTTCATACTCCTCATGGACGATGTCATCAAGGCATGTAAGGAGAGGACAAGATAGTATTCAGTGGGGTACTGGAAGATGAGACAGGTCTGTATTTCAGAGCTGGCATTTGCTGATGATGTTGTCCTGATTGCTAAATCAGAGGCACATCTTCAATCCAACCTGCAAGTCTGGAAGGAAGAGCTGGAGAAGAGAGGGATGATCATAAGCAGCTCAAAAACCTTGATGATATCACGAAAGGAAAGAAGACATCAGATTAAGCTGAAAGAACAGGCCCTGGAGCAGGTCGACCACTTTAAATACCTTGGAGCTGTCATAGACCGGAAGGGAGGCATCACAGAAGAGTTGGCTACCCGAAGAGCAGCATAAATCGAGGATACCTCAGCAAAAGAGAAGTTGGTAAGAAGACGAAGATGGCTGTATATCGCTCCACCTATGTCGCAGTCTTGACGTATGGATGCGAGTCATGAGCAATGACTACAACCCACAAAAGCCAGATCCAAACCTCAGAAATGAGGTATCTGAGGAAGGTGGTTAAAGTAACAAGAGACATGGTCCGCAACCAGATATGTCAAGGCCTAAAAACCCAACCACTGCAGACCCAAGTAGAACAGTCCCAACTGAGATGGTTTGGCCATGTCTGCAGAATGGGAGATCAGCTACCATGGCAAGCATGGGAAACTAAGAGCCAGGGATCCAGGACAACCCAAAGTCCGCTGGGAGGACAACATTAAGACAATCTTTGAAGGACCGAGGACTAGAATTGAACCAAGCCAGGAGGAAGACAGTCGATAGAATAGTGTTGCGCTCTCTCTTACAATCCTCTACACCTCACGGCAGAAGAGGAACAACTAAGTAAGTAAGGGTATGAAAAAAATTTTCCATAAAATATTTTCCGTCTTGGGAATTGATCCCTTTACCTTTAGAGTTAAAAGCTGATGCCATTTCTCTTAGCCACCCCTTGGAGAGCTGAAGGTTAATGATGATGATGATATTTTTGTGTCACAAGGTACTGTGTCACAAGATGGCATGGATTATCAAATACTTAACATCAGACAGAAATATAACACACATTGATTACTTAAGGGAGAAACAAAACCTGTGGATTTCAGATTTATGTTTAATGAGCACTTCTTTGCAACTTGAATTTTATGTATAAATTTGGAAACGTGCAAGAAGCACTCTTCCTAGAATAGAAAAAAAAAAATTCACACATTTGTGTTTATGTAATCTTTAATATATACAGTAACAACTATCACAATGAATAATTTTCGCATGCTTTGGCAGTGGCTATTCTCTTGGCTTCCTCTTCTCTGGCCTTTTCATCTATGAACTTGATACCCTTACATCTACGACCTGTGACTGGGTCAACCGTCCGACCAATTGGAAACACGACCTCAACAGCTTCATGTTCCACTTCTACAGAATACTTTTCAGGCATCTGTTAAAACAAAAACAAAAAAAACCAAGATAAGCATCTGCAGGCGTGAATTAAGGCTTACAACACTGTGAAAATAGCTGTCAATGACTATTTAAAAAAAAGTAAAGTTTCATTCATTTTGTTGACATTAAATGAAATGAGGATAAATTCTGTGTACTTCAGCAATACAGGTGTATAATTAAGTAGGAATAATGTTGCTACCAGTGTCAGGAGAAACTACGAATAAAAGAGGCCATAGACAGATTCTACTCTTGAGTAGGGAACGCAAAGGTGGCATCTCAAGTCATAAAGCCAGTATAGTGAAGGGAACTAGTCATCTCAAGTCATAAAGCCAGTATAGTGAAGGGACCTAGTCATCTCAAGTCATAAAGCCAGTATAGTGAAGGGAACTAGTCATCTCAAGTCATAAAGCCAGTATAGTGAAGGGAACTAGTCATCTCAAGTCATAAAGCCAGTATAGTGAAGGGAACTAGTCATCCCAAGTCATAAAGCCAGTATAGTGAAGGGAACTAGTCATCTCAAGTCATAAAGCCAGTATAGTGAAGGGAACTAGTCATCTCAAGTCATAAAGCCAGTATAGTGAAGGGAACTAGTCATCCCAAGTCATAAAGCCAGTATAGTGAAGGGAACTAGTCATCCCAAGTCATAAAGCCAGTATAGTGAAGGGAACTAGTCATCCCAAGTCATAAAGCCAGTATAGTGAAGTCCAACATTTCACTCTTCTTTGGCAGTATCTGTTATTGGACTAATTTGAATACCTCCTTGCCCCTATAATTACTTTACTGACAATGCCATCAAGGTCTCTGCTGCTTCTGGGATTTTACACATGGGGAAAGCTGGCCTTGCATCCAGTTAACATTACAGATGTGGTTAGATTTTAGTTACCAAACACCTCTCACTTACTAACAATAAAATTTTGATACCAAGGAATTCATGTTGTTCTCTCATGAATTCCAGGGCCAGATCACTAACCAAGACACTGAAGTGCTCCCAGATGGTGCATCTTGGAAAATGTTAGCTAAACAACAACCACCAACAAAATTACCTTTTTAACTCTGACAATATCGCCGGGGGTAACCTTCACTTGATCATTCTCTAATACTTTGAAGTCCTTTGGCTCTGGAAAAAACTGGATGAAAGAGAAAACAATATTTGTTACACTGAATGACAAAACTTCAAGACAAAAAAAGAGGATAAATGTATACTTCATTCATACAGTTCCCTTTCCACTCTTTATGGAGTATGAAGTAATAAGCAGGTATCATAGCATTACAATTCCTTGTACTGTTTATCAATTCATTTGTTTATTCTTTCTATGTCAAACTGTCCAGCATCTTCACTCTTTGTCATTCTCTCTCTAGATTTTTTCCTTCAATCTTTCCTGGTCTCATGATATATTCCAGCTTTTTTTCATTTCTTCACATGCCCAAAGAAAGTGAACTGCTTCCTTCAAAGTAAACTTTGCACACAGGCTTCTTTCAGGATATCCTCATAATCTTTTAGCTGAGTACCATATATACTCGAGCATAAGTCCAGAAATTTATTACTATTTCGGACCTTAAAAATGTACGCCTGACTTATAGTCAAAAAAAATTCATGAAACCAGTCAGTGTTGCTCCAACTCGCCAGTTATCACGTCATAAAGGTGTTTTATACAGTTAGCCGTCAAACTGACATTTACAGCTTTTCTCAGATGCCTAATGATAAATACAATGTGCAGCAGTTACAAGCAAGGAATTACAAAAACTGTTTAGCATGAGCAGGGTAAACATAAAACATGAATTTTTAAAATGCAAAGATACTGTTAATTAAATCTTCTTCTTCTTCGATCCTTAACCACCGACCGTCAAAGCAGTCTGGCCATCATGCCTAGTGGCGTCTTGTAGGGCAACAACAAATTGATTCCACTTTGCACGGTCGGTGGCCATCCTTCGTACAGTGCCCCAACTCTGGTTCATTCTTTGCATCTCAGCCTCCACAGTCCTCCGCCAAGTTGTTTTTGGTCGGCCTCTCTTTCGCTTTCCTTCAGGGGTCCAAAGCATAGCTGTTCTTGTGATGGCATCGGGGTCTCTTCTGAGGACATGACCAACCCAGCTCCAGCGTCTGCCAGCTATGATGGTGTGCATGTCCTCTTGCTTGCTACGAGTAAGCAGATCTTGGTTGGTGATGGTATTCGGCCAAAAGATGCGGTGAATTTTTCTTAGGCATGTTGTGTGAAAAGAGGACAATTTTGACATTTCCTTCTCTGTGACTCTCCAGCATTCCGCACCATAGAGAAGCACAGAAAGCACGCAACTCTGGTATAATCTTAATTTTGTGCTTGTGCTGTATTGGGAAGACTTCCAGATGTTATTTAGGCTAAAGAAGGCTGTTCTTGCCTTATTCATTCTGATGTTGATGTCTTTGCCTGCCCCACCGTCTGGTGTTACTATGCTTCCTAGGTTGTTAATTAAATGAAAGAGCTAAATGCATTTTCCCTCCTGAAGCTCCACAATCTAAACTAGCTGGTCACAAAAGACCATAGCCATTAAAGTAGCGATACATACAAACATAAATTAGCTATTATCTTATTCATGAAAGTGTCAGATCTAATTCTATGATGCTCGCATCTACAGTTGGACAACATTTATGGCTTAGCTTGGAATAACCTCAAACCCTGTCACTTTGACATAATAAACATGCTATTTCAGAATTCTTCAGGATGGGGCATCAAGTGTGCCCCTTGGTTCACTGCCATCAAAAAGCTAACTGCAACTGGCCTTGCACATCAGCTGTGTATTGCTAAGTAAAATGGAGCATATTTCCAAACTACGCATAACTGCAAAAACCCAGAGATAATTTTTTTTACCAATTTAAATTCATTACAAATTAATCAGAGTGCTACCAACTCTCTACACATTTTTATTTCAAAACTTGAGAAAAAACTAAATTTAAGCTATGAAAACAATTTTCTGTAGGGAAGAAAATTCAAAATGAAGATAAACTGGTATTTCTGTGAGTAATCACTCATTTTGATACAAAATGATTAATATTATGTACACCCCACCCCCACATATTAAAACAAACAAAAAGAAGATTAACTTTACCTCATGTCTCAAATCCATGTATGATCACAAATGTTACTTTCTGACTTGTTACACTGATACTAAAGTGTACACATAAAATCAGGCATCGGCAACACACAATTGCTTTACAACCACATAATATTTGACGGAGAATGCAAAGTACAATCACACCGTGTCTGATGGAGAATGCAAAGTACAATCACACACTGTTTTACACTAGGGAAAGCAAAGACATTTGTACATCACTATTCACAAAGTATAACACAATCATCAAACAAAATTATAACAGCCAACCTGGATCTACGTCTATGTTTCTGCCCTATCTGGAGTCATAACTGGCCTTGTCCATTCTCTTCATGTTGTAAAAATATCAATTTAAAAAATGTTCTGATAATTTCAATTCTCTAATGTTTATAATAGTCTTCCTTCTCTTATGATGAATATCTGTACATTAAAAACTAATATTTAAAGGTCCCAAAGAAAATAACTATTTTTCTCACCATGTGAAGATGGGAGTCGTAGACCTGCTCAATTACTCTAACATTGACAATTCTTGGCTTGAGAACTTCTCGACTGATTACATTACCGAGAAGCATTACTCGTGAAGCCATACTGCAAGTTTGCGATACCTGCTGCTGTAAATCTCTGAAAACAATCAATCAGAAAACTTAGGTGGGTATCCCAATTACAATTTTGAGGAGGAACAAGTCTCAAATACATTTAAAAAAAAAAAAAAAAAATATTAAAGTAAAAACATTTCTGGCAGAGTGGAAAGTGGCGATTCGCTCCCGTGGCTAGGCAGTGGGTGCCGTTCGGAAGGTCCTGGTTCGATTCCTGGTAAACCTATCACATGTTATTTTTCTGTTGTTTTACATGAACAGGCTGCGAACGACATATCACATCAGTTATCTCTTAAACACATATATATAAGGGAGCAATGGTGCTATTTTTTCATCATTTCCTCAGAGACTCCCCCAAACACCACACATGGTAAGGTAAAGGTAGTCCCATAGCAGAAACTACTGTAGGGGAGTGAAGTGTTGGAGACTTCACCCAACTAGGTCCAGCATCGAGAGGTGGGATGACCAGTCCCCTTCATCACTGCCTTTTCCTTCCCTAACTCAAAGAGCAGAGTCAGGTACCCATTTACAGCTGGGTAGACTGGAGCGTTTTGGTACCGTGACTCGAAACCCGGCACCTTTGCCGCGAGACATGAGCGCTACACATGGTACTCTGTGTAATATATGACAAAACTGAAACAATCAGTAAATTACTACTATTACATACTACTACTATCCATGTAGGTCAAGTAGGTCTATAAAGAGAAAGCAAAAAACGAGGCTACTGCTTCCCCAGCATGTCGTAACAGGCAGATATGAGGTGCCTGGAGATTGCAACCCCATTGTGTAAAACATGTTGCTACAGAAAGCACCCACTGCAAGAGCACACGAATGCTTTGATGCAAGCTTTCTACAAAGGGCCCAGCTACAGTGGGTGGTTCCATGTTGGAATAAGGAGTGAAAAGGCAACAGAAGGATTTACTACAATAGGTGCACCACATGTTCCAGCAATGAATGGTCTAGAACACTTTCCCCAACGTTTTCGGGTCACCACTCTTGGCTCCCAGAGCACACACACAGCGCAATTTCCCTGTATTACATTTAACAAAACTATAAATATATTGGTTAAAAACTTTCCTCTTGTTTAATACGGTATCATGAATATCATATTATCACTAGCCGCCACCCCCCAATACTGAGACAATCAAATCTACAAGAAAGCAAAGTTGGTACTTTTCGTTAATGTTGATCAGAATCGACATCATTGCACTCCGGGCAAACCCATAGGTGCTCAGTCTCCCTCAGCAAATGTCGGAGGGTATGAATGCTAATTGTTCCTGTTGCGCACTGGTTGTACACACGGCGGATGCGTCCTCTCAAATGTCCATCCCTGCTGGTCTTACGTTTGATGCCAAATTCAAGAAGTCTTAGCCTTGATGAATCATCGATTGCAGTGTCATTCTCTAATAGACGAACATGAATTGCCCGCAGTATTTCTTCCTTATCCATGGCCAATGCAACTTTTATGGGTGCTCTTGAAGCTAGTCTGTCAGCTCTTTCATTGCCACGCACTCTGGCATGACCAGTAGAGTAGATCCATATCAGTTCTTGAAAATTCAAAGCTTCTATGGAGGTTTTCCATTCATGTCAAAGCCAACCATTTTGGATCTTTCGAAGCATGGATTGTGAGGCTGATACAATAACTGCTTTTGTTAATAAAGTCTCAGACAACCATCTTAACTGATTCCGTACGTAATTATTTTCAGCTCTGGACGGAATTATTTTTAACCGCCAAAAATTTACACATACATAATTTACGTTTACTGATAATGTGTGTCTAATCATGAGTTAAGTATAACATATTATATATCAAATTAAAGTACATTGGATGAACAATATAAATCCATATGCCTTTCTGGCTAATTTTATGTTATGTTTATGTTATAACAGATAATATGTACACGGAAAAAAGATAACTTGAAATTTTGAACAAAAATTTTCGACTTACGTAAGGCTTGTAACATAAATTGTTATCACAATACAGTTTCACTGCTCTCTTTGCGCAGGTAATCCATTTAGAAACACAGAAAAAGTAAGAAAGTTATGGTTGATCACACAGTTTGTTCACTGTTTACATATTAGTAACATATCCTGTGTGTTTTCGGCCATTATGGCGATACGACAAAACACGATTAAAGATGAAGATAAATGTGAAAAAATCCCTTCAAACGCAAATAAAAGACGTTGAAGCTTGTTGAAATTTGCCCAGTTTTGTGTTTACTTCCGTTCGAGATAAATTCTGGGCAGTATAAAATATCATCATCATGTGACGTATTCTTTCCAGAACGTTGTCTCCATTACAGCTGCTCTGAACGCATCACGATTCTGGGCAAGTCGACCTGCATCAGCCAAAGACAAGTTCAGACTCTCTGTGATGTCCTGGGTCCACCGTCGTCTAGGTCGACCCCTTCCCCTTTTTCCAGGGACCATGCCTTCCATCACTGTTTTTTCCAGGCTATTATGTCTTTTTATATGACCGAAAAAATTTCAGCTTCCTTATTGCGATGGTATTTAGGAGCCAATGTTCCTGTACGTTTAGTGAGTGCAGTACTTCTCTGTTGGTCTTTTTTTCTGTCCAGGGTATTCTCAACATCCTTCTGTAGCATTTCATTTCAAATGATGTAATCTTTTTTGCAACTGTTTTATTGAGTGTCCAAGTCTCGCAGCCGTATGTTGCCACTGGGAATATACATGCTCTGATCAGTTGTAACTTTGTTTCTTTGCTTGTGCCTTGCCATAGGTTTTTCATCTGTATTAGTTTATGTGAAGCAATTGCAAGTCTTCTTTTAATTTCTACTGCACAGTCGCCAGAGCTGTTGATGATTGATCCTAAGTATTCGAATTCATTAACACTTTCCAGTTCTTCGTTATCAATTTCAATTTCTGGTTTGGTCTTTACTTTGTCTGTTGTCAATACTTTAGTCTTCTTGGTGTTTAGGTATAGATTCTGGGCCTTGCTGTGTTTTTTGGTGGACAGAAGTAATTGTTCAAGTCCTTCTGGGTTGGTCGATAGGAGGACTGTGTCGTCAGCATATCTGATTTCTGGGATCTGGTACCCGCCGATGTTAAATGAGTCAAACTCTGTGTGTTCTTGGTCATCTCTTACATTTTTCATGATATTCTCGGCATAAATGTTAAACAGGTAAGGGGAAAGGGTACAGCCTTGTCTTACTCCTTTCTGTACTTCAAACCATTCTGATGTTTCACCCTCTATTCTTACGGCTGCCTGTTGTTCTTGGTACAGCAGTGCGATGAGTTGTATAAGGTGGTTTGGAAATCCCATATTTTTCATAATAGCCCATAACTGCTGATGTTGTACACAATCGAAAGCTTTGGTGTAATCAATGAAACAAGTATGTAGGTCAACGTTGAATTCTCTACACTTTTCTATGATGATCCTCATGTTGAATATATGATCTCTAGTGCCTCTACCTGGTCGAAAACCCGCCTGTACTTCGTTTATTTCTGTTTCTAGCTTTTGTTGCATCCTTTTCATTATGATTTGTAATAGTATTTTGCTGGCATGGCTTGTAAGAGCTATAGTTCTGTAGTTTGTGCACAGTTTCAGGTTGCCCTTTTTTGGCAAGGGTATGTAAATTGATCTTTTCCATTCCTTGGGCCAAATTCCGCTTTGCCAGATCTTGCAGCATAATGCATGGTATATACGAGCGCTGCCTTCTCCTCCTGCCTGTATCATTTCAGCTGTTATTTCATCACAACCAGGAGATTTTCCACTTTTTTAAGTGTTTGATTGCGTTCCGGACTTCCTCTATGGTAGGTTCTGGTTCACGTTCCGCTTCATTCATGACGTTGTCATCTGCCGCTTTGTTTATTTCTGTATACATTTCTTGACAGTACTCCTTCCATCTGTTCAGAATATCTTTACGTTCTGTTAGAGTGTCGCCTTTCTTGTCGTTTATTGCTCGAGGTGATGATTTAAAGTTGCTGTTCTTCAATGTTCTTACTTCAGAAAACATATTCTTACTCAATCCCTGTTCGCGCATTTCCTCTATTTTCCTGCAGGTGTCATTTATGTATTGTTGTTTGTCTTGTCTGACTCGTTTTTTAATCTGCTTTGTGTATTCCTTGTACAACTCCTGATTTTCTGTATCTTTTTTGGACTTCATTTTTCTTCTCTCTACCACCAACTTCAGTGTTTCGTCTGAGATGTATTCTCGTCTCTTTATACTTCTTTTAGGAATTAACCTCTGTGCATTTGTAATATAAACATCTCTGATGTTATTGGCAAGTTCATCTGGTGTCATTTCCTCCTGTACTGCCATAAGAATGTCAAATTTGTTCTGAATATCGACACTGTACTCTTCTGGTATGGCGCTTGTGTCATAACGTATTACTTTGTTTGTCAAGCGTTCTCCTCTCTCATTTCTCTGACCCAATCCATAACTTCCTTTCACTCTTTTTTCATGTTCTAATCTTTCGTTTCCAACTTTAGCATTAAAATCTCCCATTATTATCCTAATATCTTGCTTATTTGCTTTCTCTAATGCGTGTTGCAGTTCATTGTAAAAATCTTCAATTTCCTGTTCTTCAGCAGCTGCTGTTGGCACATATGTTTGTATAATTGTGATGTTCTTTCTTTTTCCTTTCAGTCTGATTGTGACAATGCGGTCATTTATGGGATTATATCCTAATAGGGAGGCAGCTGTCCTTTTAGACAGGTAGAAGCCGACGCCACTCTGACCTCCTCTCTCTTTGCCTGAGTATATGAATGTTCCTCCTGATGGAATCGAAAAGTGTCCCTGGCCCGACCATCTGTGCTCTGAGATGCCCAGGATATCGATGTTTAGTCTTTCCATCTCGTTCTTCACTATGTACTGTTTTCCTTGGTATAAGCTTCTGACGTTCCATGTTCCTATTTTGATTATTTTTCTAAGACTGATGGCATGGTTTTCCGTGGTAACACAGTCAGGCTTTTGGCCGTCATCACGATTACCTGTACTGACGCTGCCAACGATCTCTTCCCCAGTTAAATATGATCTGCCTGGCCTGGGGGCCTCACCACCAGATCTTTGTGTAGTATTCAGATTAGCCATTATGGATTTCTTGGCATTGTACATCCAGTAGTTTGCCATTGCTTTCTGGATGGTTCTGGCCGCTTACCATTACAGTCCATGGTGCGCCCTCAGCCCGATACCAGGCCTTTCCAACTCCTGCCCTAGAAGCCGTTGTCAAAATATTATTGATCATCCGCCCGTTCGGCCAGCAGTTGTGTGTACTGTTTAAGGGGGAACCTCCCTTTTTCAATTTACTCATGTGGTTCTGCCGGCCAGTCAAAGCCGTTGCCCGGGGGGTGGCGCTGCCGTACACAAGCAGACTCGAGGAGCCATACATGAGCTGAACTGGAGTGGGGGAACCAAATAGGATCCAGGCCATCCTCAAAAAGAGGAAGTGACTGCCTCTCACCGTGAGGTACTATCCCTTACACACTCCAGCCCTACCCCCCCATCAGAATAGAAAAAAACAATGAAATAAATCAGCGTCTTTTAAAAGATCTTGCGGGAGCCGCGCTAGCGTAGTGGTTACAACACCGCTCTGGCGACCGGGTGATACAGGATCAAACCCGGGCGACGGCATTTGAGGATTTTTCGCCGACCGGGATTTGGACTGGATTAACTCGAGACCTGGCGAGGACATTTGAAGAAGTGTCGTCGACCAGGGACTGGCGGCTCCTGAGCCGACCCAGCTGCAATGGGTACCTCCGAAATCGGCGAGTATTTGCCTGAATGGCGAGGGACACCTGTCTCTGTACAAAAAATAAAGGGATACTCACGTAAAATCAATGTCAGGTTAGACATAAATAATAACCTGAGATTTCGCCTCGAGTGTTAGCGGGCGTACGAAAAAAAAAAAAAAGATCTTGTGGCCACAGCGGTCGGCCATTGCGTCTTTTAATAGATCTTACGTACGGAATCAGTTAAGGCAGCAGTAACTGCCTCTACCTCCATTCTCATGCTGGAGGTTGTTATCATGTAAGTCCCGCTACGTTCAGCGACAGTTCTGCCCTTTACTCTGTGTATCCTTATATTGCTAAGTCCTTTCTGAAACACCTCCATAGCTTCCAGCAAAAATTACATTCATATACATCTTGCAAGTAGACACTCATCGATATTAAAGTGATAAACAGTATTTAGCACTGAATGTCACCTTCCAAAAGATGCTGATTAAATCTTAGTGAGCTCACAACATCCTTCTTATTAGTTTCTCTTTCTTCAGTGTTGACCGAGTGGATAACAGGGGCTTCGCTATCCTCATGCTCGCTTTACAACATACGATACCAGTTCAAATTTATGATCAGCCACAGTTACCTGAGCTCAGGATGACAAATATATATGAAACTACATCTTGCTTCATGATCCTAGTAATACAACTACTCCGCTATCTGTCTTTCCTATCTCGTCCTCGCCTCACTGATGTTGGGAACCTCTACTATAAGGTGTATGAGAAATTAGGACGCGCCAAGTTAGGGAGGATCAGTGGATTTGGGTTTGTTCAGGCTATGCTCTTCATTTAAGCACTCAGGTCAGGGCCCTGCACAATTAAAATGCTTTAACATGTAAGTGCTATATTAAGTAATATTATTGAATTTAGCCTGTCAAATCCACAACCAACCTACTTACCACCCAACGGCCCCCGTGGGGCCATACCGCCCACTTTGGGAAACACTGGTCTAGAATCTCTTGTATTCTGGACAAAATTACGACAGAACAATTGAAATTCCCTCGATTGCCAGACCAGTTCACTGGGTTGCCACAGACGAAATTGTATGTGAAGTGTGCTCATTTAGATTGTTCACGTTGCAGTTTGTTTTTGATTCAATTAATTTTTGTTTAATTTACACCTAGTCGTGGTTTCTAAGACAGTTGCAACTGTCAGTGCTGGTGTCAAACCTAAATACCAGTCAATAGTACTATAAGATAAGGTAGAACTGTTGAAAAAGCTGGATCAAAGTATTAATATTTGTTTAATTTAATTATCTAAGTTATGGTGCTTTAGAGGGATCATTATTTTCTTTTGCGATCCTTAAGGAGCACGGAACAACCACTTCAGCTGATTCCCTTGCAGGAATCAGCTCTATTCAGCTCTCCTGAGACGTGATGCCTGATCACTAAAACAGTAGAATGAAAAAAACACAAGCAGTGATACGTCTTACTGGGAGAAAGGACAAGAAAAAACCCACAATGCGGCCACAGGGCCTTCGTCAGGGACAGACAAACAAAAAACAGAAGGGACAGAAAGTGAGAATTAAGTGGAGAACATAAAAATAAGAGAAAACATTCCCTAAAGTGTGTCACATGTTGGAAATAAAATGTCTGCCACTGAACTGGAAACTAAATTCAAAGCATAAATAAAAAATAATGAAAACAAGGACTGGAAAACTGAGTGAGGAAAAAGTAATGTATTAAAAAAAATGGAGAGGAATAAATAAGGAGGGAGAAGAGTTATAAAAAAAAAAAAAAATTTTTTTCAGGGAAATCAAGGGTGATCGCTAAAACAGATATGTTTCAAGAGTGTTCATCTTCATTTTAAAAAATGTCATTTAAAAATTCAAAACTTATGAAACAAACTGCACAGAGCTATCTTTTCATTTGTATTTTTAATAAATTAAAAAAAATTGTATAGAGACATTGTGGTCACCCTGTATATTTATATAAATAAAGAAGTTGAAATGAAGAACAGTGGGCTGTCTGTTTGAAACTGCTTTAAAAAAGAATTCAGAAACGCAACAAAACTGGTTTTTTTATTTGATGATGAAAATATGTCCCGTTCAACCCCTCAAAGGTTATAATTAGGATATATAGCATTTTAAGTCCAAATAATATGTACAATAGCCAACATGTGAAACTAGCATCATATATTCTGTCCAAAAGTTGTATATAGGGCAAATCAAAATTATCAAAATGTGTGTGTTTGCAGTTCAAACAACAAACACACAAATAAAAAACAAACCAAAAGAGAAACTAATAAAAAAAATTGAGGGAGGGTTGTAAAGGCCTGGGATCCCCAATCTGATATTTAATCAATTGTCATAAGTAATATGTTTTATTAGAACACCACTAGTCCTTCACCCTAACTGCCATTTTCAAAAGTATGTATACGCTTCTTACCCAGACCTATTACTATATCTTCTATATTTTGGCGCGAACTTTTTCAAAGTTTCTGCAAGAGATGGATTAAATACTGTTTTAACTATATTATGTAGTTCTCTATGTCTGTCTTTTCTTAACACTATAACACTTCTTCTATATTTACGGGTGAATTTGTAGCCTTCAAATAATCTAATATTGGGGTTCTCTGTGGTTCATACATCTTACATTTTAGCAAGAAATGTTCTATATTATTGTCTTGAAGGCATTCTGCACACTAAGTTCTATTCTGAAATATCCTTTTCCCAGCTGTAGTCTGAGGTTTCTTACAACTGGGAATTTTTTATTCCTTAGATATCTGAGATTTTCTTGTTGGAGCATTGAACATTTCTATATACATGGCTTCCTTTCATATTTTTATCCCACTAGGCTGACCATCTGTCAGTTATGATTTTTTAAATTAAGCTTTTAATCTCTGATTTACTCATCCATACATTTATAATACTATTATCAGATCTACCTTTCTCAGCTTCTTTATTTGCCTCTATGCCAACATAAGAAAGTTCTCAAGCTATTAAAACCTAACATCCTCTAGAATATACGTAGGCATATGTAGTAGACAGAAATATATCATCCGCTATATCAGGTCTAACCTCTGCAATGCAGAGGTTAAATAAAATGAAGAACCTATGGCACCAGCAAATTAATAAAAGTACAACTTCTGAGAACGTGCAAGTTTCCGGTAGCAATATATGGATGTGAATCATGGACCATTACTCAAACATTAAAGAAAAAAATCGAATCTTTTGAAGCAAAGTGTTACAGAAAAATTATCAGAATATCTTGGACCAAGAAGAAGAAAAATATAGACATCCTATACGACTTGAACATTGAGGAAAACTGGCTCATAAACAATATCATGTCCTGGAAACTGAAATATTTTGGACACATTAAACGTCATAGTGGCTTAGAGAGAGCAGTGATGGAGGGTATGGTACCTGGAAGGTGAGGCAGGGGCCGACCAAGACGACGGTGGACACAGATCATTGAAGACACCTTGAACATGACAATGGAGGAGGCAGGAGGGCTGGCTAGAGATCGAGAGTCTTTCAGGCGGGCTGTGATGAGAGCGACGTTCTGCAAAGGACATGCTACATGATGATATCAGGTCTATTGCATTCTCATAGTTTCTTTGTGTTTGAATTGCTGATAGTGAGTCTGTTAAAACTGTTAGTTACTGGAGAGAGTTGTTAGGGAAGATTTCTGGTGCTTTTAGTATTGTCATCATCTCTGCGGTGAAAATATATGTATTTTCTGTGATACTATAACCTTTTTTCCATGAATATATATTCCTACTACTAATTTGCCATCTGCTTTGGATCCATCCATGTATACTGCAATTCTTTCCTTTGATATTTGTTAGATACATTTTTTGGCTGTATTTTTTTTATACTTTCGGTGTTATTTGTTTTCATAAGTATTTCGGCAAGGTGGTCCGTGTCTAGCTTTTTGAGCTGCTCGGGTGGAACCACCAGCTTGCATTAAGAATTGTTATTAATTGATGGAGCCGCGGTGCAGTGGTTAGTGAACTGGCTTCCTAGCTTGGTGGTCCATGGTTCAATCCCCAGTTGAGGCAGGATTTTTTAGACCGCAAACGGTTCCGGGGTCGACCCAGCCTCATGAATTGGGTACCAGAGCAACTCTGGGAAGGTTAAGGCGGGCGGCGTGATGCTGACCACATCACCCTTAGTGTGCCGATGGTCAAGAAAATATGGGCCTAACACCATATTCCCAATATGCCTCAATGGGCGTGTAACGGGATCCTTTACCTTATTAATTGATGCAATTAAGGTATCCTGTGGATAATTTCCTCCATACACTTCATCCTGTTGGATATCTAATGGATTCATTGGGGTGACACTTGATCATGAGTTTTAAGTAGGCCCTATTTCGGCAAGGTGTCTAGCTTCTTGAGCTCCTAGGGTGGAACCACCGGCTTGTATTAACAACTGTTATTGATTGATGTATCTAAGGTATCCCGGTGGACAATTTCCTCCATACACTTCCATTCGGTTGGATATCTAAAGGTTTCATTGGGCTGACCTTTTTTTTTTTTTTTTTTTTTAAATTAATGAAGATAAACAGAAATCCCGTTCAACCTCTGATGGGTTATAATTAGGATATATATTGTTTTCAATTCCAAATAATATGAACAACTGCCGACATGAGAAAGTGGCATCACATTTGAAAATAGGACCTGAGTTGCTAGTTAGGGTTAGGTTTCGGAATCCTAAACGAAGTGAGCGACTTATTTGGTTGACATCGAAGAACACGTCTGGCTGTATTTCACTTCAACCAAATAAAGATGACAAATAGCAATGTGTTACTTTAATTCTCTTGCATATATGTATAACATAACTCTGTGTCCCACTAAATGATACTTACTTTGTTGAATTGCGCAAAAGTAGTTCACTTACGTAAATCTGACAACATGCCTCAAATTGCGAAGGTGAAAGCAGAATCAACAACCGGAAACTGGAAACACTAGAACTAGTGTTGCCACTTTAAGGGGCTCCACTACAATGAAAACTGGATTTTACGTACAAAATATAGATTTTTTACTTTTGAGCTTATTTTATTAAATAATCATCGAGGAATCAACTGAGCAAGGTTTTATAACATAAAAAATGCATTTGATGTATCAAAAAGCATATTGTCGGCACTACCCCCATGCTATGATTTTCAAATTTGTGCCGAAAATGCACGATTTCTCTCTAAAACTATCTAACAGAGGAGTCTCAAATTTGGCATGCATGTAGTACACATCTATATCTTTAAAGTAACACATCTGCATTTTATATATTTTGGTAATTTTCTTTTATAAATTAAAAAAAAATATTTGTTCACACAAATATAGTTTTTTTATATTTTAAATCATTAAAAATAGAATTTTAAACTTATCAAAATAATCATGAGTAGTACACATCTATATCTTTAAAGTAACACATCTGCATTTTTGATATTTTGGTAATTTCCTTTTATAAATTTGTAAAAAATATTTTTAAAAATATTTTTCATACAAATATAGTTTTTTTTTTTTTTTTAAATCATTAAAAATAGAATTTTAAACTTATCAAAAACAGCATGTGACAAATTGTTTTAATTGTCAGTCACAATATGTGTGTGCAATTTGATAAAGTTTGGTCAATGGTAAACATAAGATTTTTGCTCTTGAAAATTGGTGAAAAACCCAATAGGGCGGTTGTTTTTTTGGGGGGGTTACCATGTAGAAGGAAAGAAGAAAAATTAGGCAAGATAAAGGCGAGAGAAGGAGCTGCAAGAAGCTGAAGGATGTGCAGCATATAGTCCTGGAGGATTTTAAACACATTCAGCCCCCCAGAATGGAGCATATTGGACAAGACAAGTCACTCGGTGACTAAAATGCATTTTTCTCAAAACTAACATTTTATTAACAAAAAATGTTATTTTTTACAAACTATCTAATAGATCAGTCTGAAATTTGGCATTTGGTACACATATATACCTTTAAATTGTCAAATGTTTTTTTGATATTTTGGTAATTTGCTTTGATATATTTTTTTAAATATTTTTTTTTCATTTTTTTCATACAAATAAAGTGCAATTTAAAAAAAAAATAATTAAAAATAGAATTTTAAACTTATCAAAAAAAGCATGTGACAAATTGTTTTAATTGTCAGTCACAACATGTGTGTGCAATTTGATAAAGTTTGGTCAATGGGAAACATAAGTTTTTAGCTCTCGAAAAGTGGTAAAAATCCAATATGGCGGATTTTTTTTTTGGTTACCATGGTAACCACATGTTTTTTAACAAAATAAACTCTGGAATTTGGTTCATGGACATACACTGTGTCTATTGAGCACATAAAAAATTTGAAAATGTTATTAGAACAAAAGTTAGTTTTCACTGTAAAAAAAACCTAGATGGTACCTTAAGAGCACCTTAATTATTAAGGTGTTTTTTAAGGTACCATTTAGGTTTTGTTAAGGCTTAATACACCAAGATTGGGCGACTTACTTACTTACTTACTTACTTAGTCGTTCCCCTTCTACCGTGAGGTGTAGAGGTTTATAAGAGAGAGCGCCAGACCATTCTATCAGCTGTCTTCTTCCTGGCCTGGTTCCATTTTAGTCCTCGGTCCTTCAAAGATTGTCTAATGTTGTCCTCCCAGCGGACTCTGGGTCGTCCTGGAGGTCTGGATCCCTGGCTCTTTGTTTCCCATGCTTGTCGTGGTAGCCGATCTTCTCCCATTCTGCAGACATGACCAAACCATCTTAGTTGGTGTGGTGAAGTGGGATGTTATAAATATTTATAGGGGACTTAGTGTACTGACTGAGATCAGCTGTGAAGGTATATATATATCTAATAAGAGTAGTGTATTATATATAACCTTACTTGCTGCCACATATGTATACCTCAGTCAGAATTATTCTGGAATAGTGTGATGACTACGTTATATGTCTAGGGTATGTGTATGATGAAGTGTAAGTCATAACAACAACAGACAGATAAACAATTTAATTTATTCCACCACACTTGACAACACTGTGACACTCACATACATAAAACACTCTACGAGGATATCTTAAAGGAGTCACTGATAACTTTTCAAATAACAATATGTATTCATTGCTGTCATGCATGTATATGTGTCCTGATTCAAATACAAAGGGAACCAGGAATCACAATCAATTTTAATTACAAGTTATATGTACAGAATTTATCAATATGAATCTTGTAGTGACATATATTTTTAATAGTATCCTATGTGTGTCAGTTGTGTAGTGGTAATATGAGGTAATACTGGTTTTGTTTTGTTCAAGCTCTGTTGGTATTTGTCATCATGACTTCAATAGTTTGTCTTTATTGGAACTAGTATTGGAGATGTTCTCAGTTCCTGATATTAAAACACTTAAATTCCCCTCTTAATGTTATTTTTACAAGGTCATTTTAAGATGGGGTACATAATGTTGAGCTCCATGGCCACACTCTCTTATCTTGCGTGATGACTGCAGAAAAAGGCTCCTCTGTTCGATCACTTCAATGTGCTCTGGAGCCACCCCACTGGTTGCTATATGGACCAAGGAGTATGCTGTCCACCTCTGGCTTCAGCAAAGCTCTGACCAGGTGCTGCTCAATAACGTTAAGACCACAGTCCCTGAAAACAAGAAGGATGTACCTTCTACTTCATAACTAATTGATACTCTAGTTCTACACTGAGCACAATACATCACAAACATTGAGTTCAGAGCGTTAGGCCAACTGTCAGCTTCATCTGAAATACTTTATACCAGTATTTCCCTCCCTAATGGTTACTACGCCTCTGCAATTCCAGCATTATTTCTGTCTAATCAATAATCTAGGTGTCAGTGTACTGTTTGGCCATTCCATGCCGTTTTACTTTCCTCCGACACCTTCTGTTCAGGCTGGAGCATTATAGGCTTTACATCATGTTTGCTACTGAACTACACATATATACAGGCATAAATTAACAATTTACATTCAATTTTCATTAAAAGATATTGAATATTTCAAGCTTACCACAATTCATAGAATAATAAACAGTTTCGTTGACTGGCAATGGATATAGCACAACTCCGATCTGCCGATGTTCCAGGCTTTATTTTATATAAAATATACACTGGTGCTCAACGTACTGCTTCTTAGTAGGTTTATTACAAGATGTGGCAATGAACAGACGCTCTGAATCAAGTATATTCGCAGCTCTACCCAATGAAACCACGTCTCCACATCTTTTCAAAAAAGTACCCCTTCTATTCGTTTCCCATAACAACGCAAGATAGTATTTATAGCCCGACCAATCGTGTTTAGTCTTATATTTGTTGCGCTCCAATCAATTAGGAGTTAACATGGTAGGCTATTTCCGTAACGTAAGGTTTTTTCAAACACGTTATAAAAAAATTTTATGAGCAGAAATGATTTCATGCTGTCAGGCATCCCCACTATTTTATTTTGGTTATAATTTATTAATTCCTAGACTATTTGCGTAACGTTTTACATATTCTTTGTCAGCAAGCCCTAAGGAACCCAAATATACAAATTTAAAAGAGCTAAGTGGCTGCGTTCAAAATATGCAATTTCTTCTACCTCCTGTTTCGAAGATGTGCTGTCTGGGTACTGTAATGTTTTCAAACGTAAACCCATCTAATGTTATCTTTTCTAATAAGCGTTTTTCAGGATTTTAAAACCTAACTCTGGGAAGGTTAGTGTTTTTATCACTGTCCGTCTGAAAAAAAGTTAGTGCATGTGGCCTTACACGCGTGATAGTAGTAATTGTGTATCGCGCGACGCGTGTTGGGGGTGGCATTAATAGCGAGACACGTGTTTAGTGTTGCATGCGTTCCTGATTTTCAGCCCTCCCTTCTTTCTATTTGAGTCCATCTGTTCGTTCGTTTTGGTAACGTAGTATAATTAATGTTAGGATTAATTTAGGTCATTACGCAGTGTGCCTCTCAATGTTTTTCTTAGAAATGCAATACCCGTTTTAATGTGTTGTGGAAACGCTTGTATTTATGCAGTGGCTTATATTTAACGTGGAAACGTTACAATTTGCAGACGAAGCATAAAACAAAGGGGGATTTCGAGTACATTCTTTGTGACAGCACTGTTATTTTACCATTGCTCTTTTCTTTATTAGAATTTATTTGTTAGGCTTTATATTTACCTGATAATTTATATATGTGGATTAGAATATTTCACGACACCTCCCCTCTTAAAACAGACATTATATGTCAGTCCTTTATTCTATATACACATAGAGAAATTTATTATTATTTCTGGGGTTTAGGGTGATTCTCATCACACGGATGGCGGCTTAAAAAATCCGCTCCCAAATTTGTTTTTCCAGATATATACTCAATGCTAAAATTATATGGAGCCAAAAGTAAAGACCATCGGAGTAACCTAGAGTTCTCATGCCTAGCCTGTGCTAGAAACGATAAAGGTTTGTGGTCCGTTTGCAACTTAAATGCCTTCCCATACAGATAAATATTGAATTTCTTTATTGCCCATATTACTGCAAGACATTCTTTTTCGCTAGTTGAGTAGTTGATTTCAGCTTTATTCAACTTTCTGCTAGCATATGCCACTGGGCTTAATTCCCCATCCAATGCATCTGACTTCTGTAGTAGAGTTGCACCTAACCCAATATTACTGGCATCCGTTCTTACAATGAATTCTTGACTTAAGTCAGGCAATTTCAAAATAGGTTTACTTGTGAGCTTTTCCTTCAATTCTTGGTAAGCCATTTCACATTGTGGTGTCCATGTAATGCGATCTGGATGTCCTTTACGTGTCAAATCAGTTAACGGTGCACATATGGAATTAAAGTTTTTGATATACTTCTGGTAGAAACCACATAATGAGACAAAGGATCTCACGTCCTTCTTGGTTTGTGGTCTCGGGGCTTTCTGTAGTTTCTCTAAATTCTTTGGGTCAGGGGTCATGTTTCCCTGATAAACTGTGTGTCCCAAAAATTCCAATTCTTTACATCCAACGCAACATTTGGTTGGTCGGGCTGTTAAATTTGCCTCCCTAAGTCGATTAAACAGCATGTTCAGAGAGTCAATGTGTTCCTCAAATGTTTCTGTTGCTATAAGGATATCATCCATGAAATTTGTTATATATGGATTATTCAGAGGGTCCAATAATTTTCTCATCATTCTAGAGAAGACACTAGGCGCATTCTTCAATCCAAATGGCAATCTATTAAACTCATAGTGTCCTTCTGAGGTACTAAAAGCTAGGTATGGTCTAACCTCAGGCTTTACTGGAATCTGATAGTATCCTTTACTCAGATCCACTTTTGAGAAATATTTAGCTTTATTTAGTCTGGCAAACAGCTGATTTGTATCCGGCAATGGATCCACCTGTCCTTCTGTAATAGCATTCAGTCTCCTGTAATCTATACAGAGTCTATGTTCTCCAGAGGGCTTCCTTAAGAGTACAACACCGGAACTATACGAAGATTCACTGTGCGAAATAATTCCTTCCTTCAACAGATAGTCTATCTCTTCCTTCAAAGCTTTCTCCTTAGCAAACGGAATCGAATATGGTTTCATACAGACAGGTGTGGGGTCTATCAGTTTCATATCATATTCCAATAGGTTTGTATGCCCTGGTCGGTCTGTTAACACCTCTGCATGATTATTTAGAACCTGTTGCACTCTCTCTTTCTGAGTTTTCGTTAAATGTGTACTGATTTTCACCTGTGCTGCTGTCTCACAGGGGTGTAATGGATATTCAAATGATGAAAGTGGTTCCTTTTTCATCTCCATGGCGATGGACAAGGTCAACAAGTGTGTCTCTTCCTGATGTTCTCTTTCCAAATATTTCTTCAGGAGATTCACATGATAGATTTTTTCTTTCCCCTTCTTATCTATCTTATAATTTGTTCTAGACACCTTCTCTAGAACTGTATATGGACCCTGCCATCCAATTTGTAACTTATTCTGACTCCCGGGCAAAAGAAGCAGTACTTTCTCTCCCACAGCCAAATTTCTGTCTTTCGCCTTCCTGTTATAATAGGCAGCATGTTTCTTCCTGGCTTGTTTCAAATTTTCATTGGCAAGTTTCCAGCCAGTTTTTAAACGAGTGGTCAGCTCATTCACATATTGGTATGAAGATGTAATGTTTTCCTCTGCCTTTTCATCAGTCCACGTTCTTAACAAAGCTTCGAGTGGACCTTTTATTGGCCTTCCAAACAATAATGTTGCCGGGGCCATACCGGTTGAACTATGGGGTACCTCCCGATAAGCAAAGAGGGCGGCGTGCAGGTACTGGTCCCATGTATCTGGTTTTTCGTGTGCCAACTTTCTCAGGATCGACATCAATGTGCCGTTAAATCTTTCCACTTGGCCGTTCCCTTGGGGATGATACACACTACAATGGAAGTGTTTGGCCTGGAAGATCCTGAAAACTTCTTCAGTTAGTTTCCCCTTGAACTGAGAGCCATTATCAGTCAAGATTTGATTGGGAAAGCCTAACCTTGTGAAAATTGTGAGCAATGCCTCTGCCACATGTTTAGAATCAATCGATGACAGGGCTACAGCCTCTCCCCACATAGAACAAGTGTCCACCAGAGTCAGAATGTAGCTGTTCCTTCTCTTGGTTCGGGTGAGAGGTCCCACAAGATCCACGGCAACTCTCTCAAAGGGTGTTCCCACTATGGGCATTTCCCCCAGAGTTGCTGGTGCAGTCCAATGTTTAGGTGCTACTCGTTGGCACTCTGGACAGGATTTTACATATCGTTTGATATCTTCAGTTATTCCTGGCCAGAAATAGTGACAAGCTATTCGCTGTCCTGTTGCGCTGATTCCCATATGACCACTGAAGGGAATCGCATGCCCTAGTTCCAACACTTTAGTCCTATATGAAGTGGGAAGGACCAGCTGTCCGTGACCATTGGATTCAGATCCAGCCTTCCTATATATCAGTTTGTTCTTCATATAAAACTCTCCCTTGCCTGGAGGTGTATGAGATTTGGGCAACTTCTTGAAACATGGCTTGAGTGTTTTATCCTCAGCCTGTGCCTTCCTCATCTCATCTGGGTGAGTATTTATTGGATTATCCTCCTCCTTTTTTGACTGTGATCTGGTCTGCACTGTTGCCAATATCACAGGTCTCTTGGGATTCCCCAAGAAGACATATCTACACCCCAATATTAGAGGGTAGATTGGCTCATTTATCACTGCTGCTTTTATGATTCCTTCCACATATCGCGTTTTCACTTTTATTCGGGCGACGGGAAGTGTCATGGTAGCTACATCCTTGGTTGCAGTTTGAATCTCCACTGTTTCTGTGGTGTATTGATCGGCCTGCACCAGGTGAGAACTCACAACGGAATCGTAATCTAAACCGGTATCATATAAACACCTTATAGTGACACCATTACAGATGACATCTTCACACACTGGGGGGTGGTATGGTTCCTGTAGTTCTTCAGGTTTGACCTTCTTTTCCTTTTTCCCCGATGTCATAGCAGCACAATGAGGAGGTTTCCTTCTACAATGGTCAGTGTCATGATTGTTCATCTTACAATTTTTACACCACCTTTTTCCTTGGTTGAAAGATTTTCTTTCATCATATTTCCTTTCATCGAATTGTGGGAATTTATTTTTATTTTCATACCGTGGCCTATCAAATTGGTGCTTACCTTTGTTTTGATCCCTAGGATCAAATTTATTAAAGTTCTGTGGTGCCCTAAAGTTATCCACTTGTTTCTTTTTATTACCTGTTACCTCTGCTTGAGCTGATTGATACCTTTCAGCAACATTTAGCAACTCACCCAGCCTCTCTGCACCTTGTTCCATGAGAAACTTTCTCAGGTCTGGAGCCATGGACTCTCTTAATTGCTCTATAAGGACCATTTCCTTAAGGTCTTGGGTTTTCCCCAGAGAAGTCCATTTCTCCAAGTATGTCTCTATTCGTGCAGAGAACTGGTGATAGGTTTCACCTGACAGTAGTTTAGCATTCCTAAATTTTTTCCTATAAAATTCTGCATTCTTTTCATATCTTAACAAAAGAGCCTGCTTTAGCATGTCATAATTTTCCTGATCACTTCTGCTCATTTTTGCAAAAACTTCATAAGCTGCCCCACGAAGTCCTTGAGATAACTTTAAGCTCCACCTTTCTCTCTCTAACCCATATGTGGTAGCTAATAGTTCATACCTATTTAGATAGCTCTCTATATCATCGTCTTTCTCAACAAAATGATCTAAATGAAAATTCATAGCTGAGGTTGAGGCTCCTTGGCTAGCAGTGGCATCAGAGGCAAAGGGACTGGCACCATTTTCAGGAGCATGGCCCTGAAACTCAAACTCCCTTAGTCTTAACTCATGTTCCCTTTGTAATCTCTTCTCCTCCTTTTCTCCTTCCCTCTCTGCAGCTAATTTCTTCTCTTCCCTTTCTGCAGCTAATCTCTTCTCTTCTCTTTCTGCAGCTAATTACTTCTCTTCTCTTTCTGCAGCTCTCTTTCTGCAGCCTGTCTTCTTTCCTCGGCTTCCCTTTCTGCAGCTAATCTTTTGTCTTCTCTTTCTGCTTCCAATTTCTTAGCCTCAGCCTCAATCTGCAACCTCTTAATTTCTTTTTCAGCCTCTAATTTTCTTTCGGCTTCAAACCTTCTTTCTTCGCGTTCAATAAATTTGTCACATTCAGTAGTGACATAGGCAACCATAACTTGCCCATCTAATCCTAACTCTTTTGCAGTCTGAACAGCAGCAGATCGAAATTTGGCTAGGTCCGCCATTGTCTATCAGGTAAGTTTATAAAATGTCTAACTAACAATTCAATCTCTAAATATATATCTAATGGACAACACAGGCACCGAGAGCTCAACCTTATTTAATTCCACCCAAGGATACCTTTTAATTCTTATATTCCCTGAAGTGAATTACCCCCAATATTTTTAATAGGGAAAGATTCAAAATCCCAAGAGCGAGACCCCAATATATGTGGTGAAGTGGGATGTTATAAATATTTATAGGGGACTTAGTGTACTGACTGAGATCAGCTGTGAAGGTATATATATATCTAATAAGAGTAGTGTATTATATATAACCTTACTTGCTGCCACATATGTATACCTCAGTCAGAATTATTCTGGAATAGTGTGATGACTACGTTATATGTCTAGGGTATGTGTATGATGAAGTGTAAGTCATAACAACAACAGACAGATAAACAATTTAATTTATTCCACCACACTTGACAACACTGTGACACTCACATACATAAAACACTCTACGAGGATATCTTAAAGGAGTCACTGATAACTTTTCAAATAACAATATGTATTCAGTGCTGTCATGAAGGTATATGTGTCCTGATTCAAATACAAAGGGAACCAGGAATCACAATCAATTTTAATTACAAGTTATATGTACAGAATTTATCAATATGAATCTTGTAGTGACATATATTTTTAATAGTATCCTATGTGTGTCAGTTGTGTAGTAGTAATATGAGGTAATACTGGTTTTGTTTTGTTCAAGCTCTGTTGGTATTTGTCATCATGACTTCAATAGTTTGTCTTTATTGGAACTAGTATTGGAGATGTTCTCAGTTCCTGATATTAAAACACTTAAATCCCCTCTTAATGTTATTTTTACAAGGTCATTTTAAGATGGGGTACATAATGTTGAGCTCCATGGCCACACTCTCTTATCTTGCGTGATGACTGCAGAAAAAGGCTCCTCTGTTCGATCACTTCAATGAGCTCTGGAGCCACCCCACTGGTTGCTATATGGACCAAGGAGTATGCTGTCCACCTCTGGCTTCAGCAAAGCTCTGACCAGGTGCTGCTCAATAACGTTAAGACCACAGTCCCTGAAAACAAGAAGGATGTACCTTCTACTTCATAACTAATTGATACTCTAGTTCTACACTGAGCACAATACATCACAAACATTGAGTTCAGAGCGTTAGGCCAACTGTCAGCTTCATCTGAAATACTTTATACCAGTATTTCCCTCCCTAATGGTTACTACGCCTCTGCAATTCCAGCATTATTTCTGTCTAATCAATAATCTAGGTGTCAGTGTACTGTTTGGCCATTCCATGCCGTTTTACTTTCCTCCGACACCTTCTGTTCAGGCTGGAGCATTATAGGCTTTACATCATGTTTGCTACTGAACTACACATATATACAGGCATAAATTAACAATTTACATTCAATTTTCATTAAAAGATATTGAATATTTCAAGCTTACCACAATTCATAGAATAATAAACAGTTTCGTTGACTGGCAATGGATATAGCACAACTCCGATCTGCCGATGTTCCAGGCTTTATTTTATATAAAATATACACTGGTGCTCAACGTACTGCTTCTTAGTAGGTTTATTACAAGATGTGGCAATGAACAGACGCTCTGAATCAAGTATATTCGCAGCTCTACCCAATGAAACCACGTCTCCACATCTTTTCAAAAAAGTACCCCTTCTATTCGTTTCCCATAACAACGCAAGATAGTATTTATAGCCCGACCAATCGTGTTTAGTCTTATATTTGTTGCGCTCCAATCAATTAGGAGTTAACATGGTAGGCTATTTCCGTAACGTAAGGTTTTTTCAAACACGTTATAAAAAAAATTTTATGAGCAGAAATGATTTCATGCTGTCAGGCATCCCCACTATTTTATTTTGGTTATAATTTATTAATTCCTAGACTATTTGCGTAACGTTTTACATATTCTTTGTCAGCAAGCCCTAAGGAACCCAAATATACAAATTTAAAAGAGCTAAGTGGCTGCGTTCAAAATATGCAATTTCTTCTACCTCCTGTTTCGAAGATGTGCTGTCTGGGTACTGTAATGTTTTCAAACGTAAACCCATCTAATGTTATCTTTTCTAATAAGCGTTTTTCAGGATTTTAAAACCTAACTCTGGGAAGGTTAGTGTTTTTATCACTGTCCGTCTGAAAAAAAGTTAGTGCATGTGGCCTTACACGCGTGATAGTAGTAATTGTGTATCGCGCGACGCGTGTTGGGGGTGGCATTAATAGCGAGACACGTGTTTAGTGTTGCATGCGTTCCTGATTTTCAGCCCTCTCCTTCTTTCTATTTGAGTCCATCTGTTCGTTCGTTTTGGTAACGTAGTATAATTAATGTTAGGATTAATTTAGGTCATTACGCAGTGTGCCTCTCAATGTTTTTCTTAGAAATGCAATACCCGTTTTAATGTGTTGTGGAAACGCTTGTATTTATGCAGTGGCTTATATTTAACGTGGAAACGTTACAATTTGCAGACGAAGCATAAAACAAAGGGGGATTTCGAGTACATTCTTTGTGACAGCACTGTTATTTTACCATTGCTCTTTTCTTTATTAGATGTATTTATTAGGCTTTATATTTACCTGATAATTTATATATGTGGATTAATTTTAGAGCTGCTTATGACCATCCCTATCTTCTCCAGCTCTTCCTTCCAGACTTGCAGGTCGGATTGGAGATGTGCCTCTAATTTAGCAATCAGGGCAACATCATCAGCAAATAATAATAATAATAATAAATTCTTTAAGCACCAAACACGGCGCATAAGGCAGAAACCAGTGCTCTCCAGGTTGTTCGTTGTGACGCCACTCCTCTTAGCTCTTGCACATTATTTAGGCCCAACGTTCTTCCTTCTCTTATTATTGTTCTTCTGAGTGTTTCTTTTGGTCTTCCTTTTTTCCGCTTACCCTCAGGAACCCAAGTGAGCGCCTGTAGTGGTTTTCTGTTGTTTTTGCATTCGTAGGACATGACCGATATATGACCATCGTCTTTTCCTTATATAGTCGGAGACATATTTCTGCCTAGAGTCTTCTCTTATTTGTCGATTAGTCTTGAAATTCTTTCTCAACTGATGTTCATGAGTTTTCTAAGACATTTGTTCTCGAATGTATTCAGCTTGTTCTCCAATGATTTTGTTATTTTCCAACTCTCACAGCCGTATGTTAACACTGAGATAACATTTGAATTAAACAGACGAAGCTTGGTATGTATATTCAATGATCGTAATTTCCAAATGTTAGATAATCTATTGAAGGCGCTAGCTGCCAAGCAATTCTAGTATGGATTTCTCTTGTTGTGTCACCATCCTGAGTCATTTTACTGCCTAAATAATTGAAACTTTCAACTTTCTGTAGTTTTTCCCCGTTCAAGATGTTATCCCAGAGGACTCGCTCAGAAAAGCGCTTCGTGAGCTGGAATTACTAGATCAAAGTTGCAGAGACTACCTGCTCAAGCAAATGCCAGCTGGAATAACTGATCAAAGTAATATATATTAGAGACACTGCTCCACATCTTGCATGTAGCCCACTGAATAATGTGTCTTGTTAGTCTGCACTTGGCCACTGACTCACATTCGTCGATAGCAGTATTAAGATCAAAGCTGTGATAGACACTAGCTCCACCGCATGTAGCTGCATTAACCGATCCAGTTGCGAGGAGGACAACGCTCCACAAGCATGATGTATAGCTGGCATTGAACCGATCAAGTAATTTCGGAAAGACATTGCTACAAGCCTGCTGTAGCCAGAAACCGGATTAAGTTGATTGAGAGACACCGATACATGTACTTTGCATAGTAGAGCCCCCCCCCCCCCCCCCCCCCCCCCCCCCCCCATTGAGAGATAAAGTGCGAGTTGATGAGATGCCTACTGCAGTAGAACGTATTGGTTTGTAGCTGAAGGACAAGATGGAAGTAGGAGGAAGAGATAGATGAGAGTAGATTAGAAGATAAGATATTAGATAGATAGAGAGATAGAAGAGAAGAGAGAAATGGAAGAGAAAAGTATATGAGTAGAGCTATATGAGTAGAAGACATTAGAGTAGATGACAGATGATGAGAAGAACGTGTAAAAAGTTGAGATGAGTAAGCTTCAGAAGAGAAGAAGAGAAGAAGATGACAGGGATCTAGAAAAGTCTTGAAGAAGAAAGCATAGTTATAGTAGAAGAATTAGAAAAGCCAAGAAGAAGAAGATGAAGAGAAGATTAAGAAGAAATAGAGAAGATTAGATAGATAGAAGACAAGAAGAAGAAGAAGAAGCTAGATAGAAGAAGAGGTAGTAAGAATGAAGAAGAAGAAAGAGATCACCAAATAAGATGAAGAAGATTGTGAAGGTTGAGATGTTGTAGTTTGAAGGATTAGGGGTAGGTTTTGTGGTATTTATAGTTTGGAGGTGAGAGGGTGGGGGGTAATGGAGGTATGATTGATTGGGGGGATAGGGAGATGGTGAGGGGGTTAGAGTGACTAAAGTAAGAAGACTAGAAGAAATGAGAAGATTTGAGTAGTAATAGAAGATAGAAGTAAGATGTTTGTCTAAGAAGAAGTGAAGTGAGAAGTGGATAGAAGAAGTAAAAAAAATATAGATTCTATAGAAGAGGAAGATAGAGAAAG
>JAMPIV010022950.1:0-31987 GCA_024509875.1 Oreohelix idahoensis | reverse complement strand
AGTACTGCCGCACGGACATGGACAAGACTGTGGACTTCGCCAGGCCTGCACATTTAGTATGACTAACAAGCCGAACGCAGAAGAAGCAGAAGCTGTGTCTTTATCTCTTTAGCCTTTTCCTTTCCCACTTCTCTTAATCTTTGTATTTAAAGAAAAAAACCAAACCAATATGTACTTTATGGCCCATACAACAGCACAGCCTTAACGTTTGAGTAAAAAATAAGAATCGTTAACTCAAGTGTCAAGACTATCCTATTGTGTGGCCTTGAAACATGAAGAACGACAAACACGACAACGGAGAAGTCGAACTTTTCTGTCTTGTCTTTGATCCACCATCACTCAGCGTTAGCTCTTGGTGATTAGTGTTATGAGCTGCGCACGATCATTGAAGACTCCGGGTTTTCCCGATAGCGGGTTCCTTCAATTATCGTTGCGCCGGCTTTATAAAAGAAGTAAAATGCGTTGTGAAGGATGACGTCAGAGTGAAAATGTGACGTCAGTTAGAGATTGTATGTTGTTCAGGCCTGTGGAAGGACAGGTGTCCATTTGGATGTGTTCGTTATTCGTGTTATCCAAGATCTGTGAAATTCCGAGGCAGGTTAACCTCTAAGGTATCCGTGGGAATAAATAGATAAACCATCGGCAGTGATATTCTATCTGCAGTTTACATTATGTGGCCGATGGTTGTCTACTATACCTTACTTCTACCTTGTGTTGATCGTATAGTGGGTTCGTATCTCTACCCTGAACAGTAGGCAGCTCATTTATGTTTAATGGTGTTAGGATGACTTCTTTCTCAATATAACCACACCAGTTCACAACTGACAAGTGATGAATGATCTCAAGTATCGATGATTAACTCCACTCGGATAGCAGAAGCAAATAAAGTTGAACTTTATTTACATGAGAGAATCAAAGGGATGAAAAATGATCTGTCCAACCTTCCACTAAGGTTGGCAGTCTTGTACAGCAAAGTCTTAGTAGGTAATAATTTCATTTGACACGCTCTCTCTCTCTCTCTCTCTCTCTCTCTCTCTCTCTCTCTCCATCTGTTGTCTCCGTATTTTTAACTGTCTCTAGTGGTCACGGTGTCATAGCTTGAGAACCATTGTTGTTACTATTTTGCTGCCATCATAATTTCTCATACATAACCATTGTCTTTTCAAATTGTTCTTATATGTTTGTTCTGTTTGAGCTCAATTTATGTAGTCTTACTTAGTGTATCTTAGAGAATTACTGGCCTACCGCCATGGTTGACGATTTCCCAAGTTTCTATACTACTCGTTAGTATGTCATCTTGTCCTATATTTTGTACTACCAGAAATAGATTCTTAAATGTTCAACGTACCTGGTTCGTTTCTAAAACCCACACATTTTCTTGTACTGGCAAGACTGTCTTCTTGTCCTCAGAATAACTCACAAGCCTGCCATACATGATTATGGCATGGATTTGCAGTTGAGGGTCTAAACGATAGTGCATTATTTCTGTCACCACAGAAATCAACCAAAATGACTTTGGCTTATCGTCCGATGATAACCCTCAATAGCGCAAGCCACTTCTAATATTACTATCTTTACACGCACTTGGGAAAGGACCCTAAGCTAACGCGTTCTCGGATCTGACTGACTATATTTTGTACAACGATTTACAACGACAACTATTTCCGAACTTTCTAGATGAACTGTCTTGCAAACAACTCACTATTTCATTCACCGCACGAGAATTGTGATCGCGTAGGCAACTCAGTTTAACAAAACAAAAACAAAATCTTAACTCAGCACGTTTCCTCAAGGGACGTAAAACACTACTTTTGACCACATACTTCAATGTATTATGGATTATTGCCCTTAGATTATAAATTTACAAGTCCTTTAATTTCCCTCATTAAAAATGTTTGTAACTGAATTTTCTGATTACCGACACTCCCTGTTACAATTAGACCGGGCCCGACAATGGAAATATTGGCATTATAAATGACATGGATCCTGACAGAAGATGCCGGACATGTGATATCAGAAAGTGAAGACTGAAATGATCTGTAAATAGTGTGTTCTGTTGCATTTTATTATGTGGATTAAACCTTGGATCGTCCTGGCCTGCTTTATTCATTTTATCCATGTTATGTGAATCCGTAAGTCAGTCCATCCTGAGAGAGTTAGCAAACATGAACTGCCAGGGTTACACAACAATCAGACTTTCCTAAACGGATACTTTCACAGAATAAAAGGATTTAAATGGGATGACACGATCATAAATGTCGAATTTAACTGAAAGAGTTAGGCAAATATCGGTGGAAGAAGATGTGAGGAAGAGACACTGGCGTTGAACAGGACACACACTGAGAAAAATAGTTGATAACATTACAAGGCAGTCCTTGTTCTGGAATCTCCAGAATGCGAGGAATTGGCGGAGATTAAAAAAAAAACACGGACAGGGGAATTATAACAATACACGAAGGGAATCAAGAAGACCTCGAAAGAAATTGAACGGAGAGTACAGACCAGGATGTCTTGTCGTGTATTTGTTGAAGACCTGTGGTACATAGGGAGCTCAATCATCATCATTATCAACATTTTCTTTTGCGTTCCTTTCGGAGCCTGGAGCCACCGTTGTAGCTGATCCCCTGGCGAAAAGCATGCACGAAGCATCCATGCGATCTTGTGGTGGTTGTTTATGTGGGTTGGTGTTTTACACGATGATGCTATCAGCACCAGGCCCAACCTCATATTAATCGTCTTGTGCGACATGCATGAGGGGGCAGTAGTCCTGCTATTTCTTTGTCTCATCAGAGACTCCCCGGGAGCTTCATGGGGCCCAGGGAGCTAAATATTAATGATATTCTTTTTCTTCTTGGATCATTAGCCCTTGACTGACAAAGCAATCAGTGGCCATCACGCCTAGTAGTGTTTTGTAGGGCAGCAACAATCTGTCCCCATTTTGCTCGGTCGGTGGCCTTCCTTCGTGCGGTGCCCCAACTCTGGTTTATGCTTTGCATCTCAACCTCCACTGTTCTCCGCCAGGTTGTCATTGCTCTACTTCTCTTTCGCCGCTCTCCTGGTGTCCATAGCATAGCAGTTCTAGTGTATGGCATCATGGTCCCTTCTGAGGACATGGCCAATCCAGTTCCACGATCTGCCTGCAATGATAGTGTGCATGCCTTTTTGACTGCACCGTGAAAGCAGATCCTGGTTGGAGATGGTATTTGGTCAAATAATTTGAAGAGTTTTCCTTAGGCAGGTTGTGTGGAATGAGAATTATTTGGAGATTTCCTTTTCTATTACCATCCAACACCACGCGCCATACAAAAGTACAGAAATTACGCAACTCTCGTGTAATCTTAATTTGCTGTTCTAAGAAGATTTCGAAATGTTGTTTGGCATTATAATGTACTATATGGCCCAAGTAGGCAATGCACCGACTTAACAACACACGTGATCTATCAAGAAGAAAAATTACACAAACACACCTAACAACAGAATAAACCAAACCATGTGACAGTTTTCCTGTGTCATAATAACGAGAACGCGCTAGTTGACTCAGCCATTGTGTCTCAGCTAATGTTATACTCTGAGGAGACTATGAAAGACCTGGACTACTGCTGTATAAGAGGTGACAAATATGAGGTTGTCCATGAGGGGCTGGCAGCTTCATCGTGTAAAACACATTACTGCAGAAACTACTACTGCAAGAGCGCATGGATACTTTAAGGCATTCTTCATGCAAAGGAGCCAGCTGCAGTAATGTATCAACACAAGCCGCAGTAATGTATCAACACAAGCTGCAGTAATGTATCAACACAACCTGCGCAGGGAGGTAAAAAGGCAAATGATGTTGATCTCCCAGCCTCGCATTTTACAGTTGGTCACATTCATTATTTCAGTGGCTGTCGTCAATAAACTAGTTGTTTTTTTCTTTAATGGCCTTTTCATTTTTGTGTTCTACCTTTCTGTCTAGATCTCCCCTCTGTCCTTCTATCTCTTCTCCTTCTTCTTCTTCTTCTTCTCCTTCTTCCTCTTGTTTTTCTTGTTCTTATTCTTTATCTTCTTCTTCTTTTTCTTCTCTATCTATTCCTCTCTCTTTCTTTATTCGTACTCTCTCAGCTATTGTCACGGGATTTACTCCCCTTGCTCTGCAGTGATGTTCCAACTATGGCGAAAATTCCGAGTATCTACTGAGGGTCTTCAAATGTGTCTACCTTTCGTTCAAGATTACTCTTCGCAGAGATTTGAATAGAAAAATGATGCTTCAATTGTAGGGA
This sequence comes from Oreohelix idahoensis, assembly GCA_024509875.1. Classification (NCBI taxonomy): domain Eukaryota; kingdom Metazoa; phylum Mollusca; class Gastropoda; order Stylommatophora; family Oreohelicidae; genus Oreohelix; species Oreohelix idahoensis. Next base: position 27,728 of record JAMPIV010022950.1, on the reverse strand, counting down.
GTCTCATAGGAATTTAAGAAATCAAGTACTCGTACTACAGCTGATATTATCCAGGCCGCAATAGACTTTTTTTTATTTATCTTCCCAGAGCAAAATCCGACCTAAAGGTCTTTTATGTTTTGAGATGCACCCTAATATAATCGAATAGGTTGAACGGGACGCGCCTCGTCAAAACGAGGCAAAATTTAATTTTTAAAAAAAATCTTCCCAGACTTTGTTAACATTCTTTGAAGATTCATCACAGGGGATGGTTTGAAATGTTTGTTTTAAGAGTTCCCTTGGCAGTTCTGAATGGGCACTTAGCTGCCAGTAAGATGTTGTTTCTTTGCAGGTTATAGACTGGTTCTGTCTGGTCACTGGTCAAGTCTGGTGGCTGTAACACGTCCCTCGTAGTATCGTGAGGTAATTACAAAGATTGTCCAGCGTCGTCAAGACCCGTCTGATTTTGGTGTCTAGCTGTGATCGAAGGCCACTTATACCACACACTTGTTCCACAGACTAGTACCACCAACTGATAAAACCGACCTAAATAACTTTAGGCAATTCAGACTTCTGGCTCAGTGAAACAGTTTCAGCAAATTGAGGTATTACTTTATAACAGAATCCCACTATGACTGTGCTTTCAGGTTCCTAGGATTCTGGGCTTTCCGTATTAGTAAATGTAAATTTTCTTACTGTGAAAGTCTAGATGATACTCAAATACGTTGTCCAGTCCTTTAAATTAGAATCCTAATTCTATTCCTTATCTTGGCTTGTCTGACTGTCTTCTTGACGAATGGAATTAGCAGTGACGTAGACTCTGAAAGAGCTATATTATAAGCAACGTTCGGCCCACGCACCCACATTGCTACTATACGACAAGGCTCCAATCATAAATGTTGTATTTTAACATCTGAAATGCCAAAAAATAACAATCAACTTGTGTACTTTGGCAGGGGTTATCCACACTACCCTCTGATGGAAAATTCCTGCGTGACACATAAGAAATGGTTTTTTTCTGAAAAGTCACTCCCATATAAGATATTGTTTCTTCCGTTGATATTGATCATGTTTACAACCACCACTTCATAGATCTATCACTGATAATATATTTCAAGATTGACAACTATCGTAACTATTGCCTACAACAAATCTGTCCAAAAACGATTACATCATTTTCGTGCTCCAAAATCCTACGCGTTATCATACGGGCGTTTCTTTAATCTGTCACCAAATTGATATTTACCGACACGTTCATGTGCAAACAAACAATTATCAAGCAGCAAACCTGAGTTTTATTGTTCCATCTTAAACAGGAAATCGGAGGGAGGTAACAACAGCCGTATTAGTGATAAGACACCGACTGTGGCCATCTTCGCTTTATTTACTTATTAACTGTCGTTATCTTCCTATAACCACCTGATATAATTACGTGAAATTTCACCATCATGACGTAAGGCCATCATTGCCCCACCTGTGTCTAATCTCACAAGGGATGGCCAATTAAACCCAGACATGACATGAATTAAAGGAAGAAAGTGTAAACAAATGAATGGCGCACATGGTTTCAGTACGTAAAATGAGAGGTAGATCAATAATGTCGGAGAGAACAGGAAAAGAGAAAGGTCAATTCTGTCACATCTTCTCTCCCTCTTCTTGTTATTGTTCTTGTTGTTCTTCTCCTCCTCGTTGTTGTTGTAGTTCTTCTTCTTCGTTCCCTCTTACTCTCTCTCTTCATTCGTCCTCTCCCACACATGTTGATCATCTCCTTGTTTTAGTATATTAACATTTACAACAAAAAAACGATGTTTTTCTGTATCAAAAACTGTTGCGCTTTTCTCTATCAAAAACCTCCTGCTTTGTCCATCTTTCTGTGCTCTCGGCAAGTACCTATTGCTATTTCATTTCCCGTTTCTTTTCCATAAATGTTGTGAGCATACGCGGTTTTGTTATCTTGCACGAGGTATAGTACTTTTGACCAGCCCTTTATCATGTTTTATTTAGGACTTATATTAAAACTGTCTAGCTACCTTATTTTTATACTGCATAAACTGTGCCTTTAGTATTGTTTCTTTTACCACCATTCTTTTCCTTCATCATCGCATACATTCACTTACTTTATCACGACCTTTCACCTAAACATCATCATCGCATACATTCACTTACTTTATCACGACCTTTCACCTAAACATCATCATCGATATTTTCATGTTTTGCTCCAGAGCATTGGACCACCACTGTAGCTGGCCCCCTTGCAGGAAGCCTGCATCAAAGCATTCATGTGCTTTTGTGATCATGGTTTCTGTAGCAATTTATTTTAAGCCTGAGGTTGTCAGCCCTATTAACAAAACTTCAAATGCATCGCCTAAGGGATTTTCGCCATTTCTAACTCACCCTTCCCCCTTCACCCGTTGTCACACTTCGTCACAAAAACCCAGACCTTCCCCTTCTTCTATGACGTCACAAATATCTTACACCCCCCCCCCACCATTTTTTCTTACTACTTGTAGCGTGATGTAAATACAAATGCCTTGTTATGATAGAAAGAAGGGAAAATTGGCAACCAATCAAACTCCGCGAAGCTCGCTTGTTGACGAACCGGTTCTACAATGGCGATCTGCAGAGGAAGGGAAAGTGTGTTAGTATACAATGAATTCGTGTATCGTACAAGTGAATGGAGCGACAGAAAGTAAGGACAGTGATTTCGTTTTTTGAGAGGTAAGACCAGCTATACTCATTCCAAAGGAATAGTTGCTGTGTGCATTACTTTTGGAGATAATTGAAGCTAAAGGCACCAGCATGATGACATTTCTTTCTCGATCGACTTCGGAAATTAATAATAAATCGATGACAAAACCAATGAAGGACAACCATATATATAAATGAAGCTAACGATCGTACAAATAAAAGGAGACATGGATGACAGTGATCCATAATCTGGTTGAACCGAACGAGCACGTTTTATGGACTATGCTGGGCACAGATTCCCCATATCAGCGAGAAAAACGAAAATTAAGACTGTAGTTTGAACTGCGCCCTCTCATACGTCCGCGCTCAACCTATAAAAGCAAGCGGAGGTTTTTTCAAAATCGCACAGAGCGCAAAAATAAATCAGAAGATAGACACACTGCTGGAGGCTGAGATAGCAGCGTGCCGGGAAAGCTTATTTCTCCATCTGCGTGCTGGGCAGTTCAAATCATCACCAATTCCTCAGTCCAGTTTGAATTTCTGAACCATCCTTAGAGGGTACGTTAGTTTATAAAGATAAATTGTAAATAAATTCAACTTCATTACAGGTTAGATACGTTTAATCGATTTGTGAGGACTAAATTGGAATTAATTTGTGGATGACGAAACGAACACGATACTTACCAGGGTTAAGCCGGAATGTAAACTCAGGAGTGTTCAAAAGCTTATAATCAATAAGAATACTTTTATAGATAACTGCAAGCTACTGTAGCTGTAGATGGCGACTGCAGCATCATGATTTTGCACTAACAGTGTATTTTATTTATTTATGAAAATGTATTACAGTTAGACACTTGTCATGCCTATGTTATACTGCCAGTAGAACAGATCCATGTGTCATACATACACATGCATTCGCTGAACACTTTCACTCACTGACACGTAGACTTGTGAGCCATTACGACCAAAGGTTAGCCACATATCACACTTTGTTCCAGGTTACTGTTCTGGTTTGGAACAGCAGGATCTCGAACTGAAATCCACTCGTGACTCACTTCAACAATAAGGAGCACCTCGGTGTGATTCTGTTCACGTACTAGGCTCCATCAGGTGTTGGTTAGCCTAGTGCAGAGTCAATAATAATAATAATAGTTGCCCATCACAAGCGAAGATGACGACAGCTTCAGACTTGAATTGTGACACATCTGTGCCGTGATCTCATGTGACTAATTAATCCTATTTTGGCCCTACAGGCCCTGCCACATACGGGGCACACATGGTTAGAGTCGATAGTAGTGTTGCTGTGCATTCTGGCTTTTCTTGCAGCACGCTTGCCTTCTGCCTTATCAGCTAAATTCTGTTCTGCAATGCGAGCACCTTGAGTAATGTTTGTCCGCCAGGCACAGCGATCCTGTGCGATAGTCTCCCAGGAGGAGACATCAATTAGGAAATGATTAAGCTTCTTGGCATGTCTGCTATACACTGTCCATGTTTCATTGCATGATATACTTTTATCTTGGTGGTTGCACTAATTCCTTGTCGATCCCAGACATTTACTCTTAGTCTTCCGAAAGCTGCACTTGCCTTTGCAATTCTGTTGTTGACCTCGGAGTCGATATTCGCATCTTTGGTAAGGGTACTGCCTAGATAAGTGAAGCTGTCCACCACTTGGAGACGTTGGTTCTTTACTGTGATATTTGGTTCACAGTAAGGTTTCCCAGGAGCAGGTTGCAACATTACTTCAGATTTCTTCGTATTGATGGTAAGGCCAAAGTCATCACACGCTACAGAAAGCCTCCTCATATTGTTCTGCATGTCCAGTTTTGTGCAGGTGTTGAGGGCACAGTCGTCCGCAAAGACGAGGTCAGAGATCATTGTTTCATTCACCTTCGTAAAGGACTGTAATCGTCTCAAATTGAACAGATTCCCATCTGTCCTGTATCTGATGTGTATGCCGTCGCTACTGTCATGCGTAACGTTAGACAGCATGGCAGCAAATATCATACTGAATAGTGTCGGGGCGAGCACACAACCCTGTTTGACACCATTTGTGACGGGAAAGGGTTCAGAAGGTTCTCCATCATTCAATACGCGAGCCATCATACCTTCATGAAACTGGCGGACAATTGAGATGAACTTATCGGGACAGCCGAATTTCGCCATAATTTTCCATAGTCCGTCCCTATTGACAGTGTCAAAGGCCTTGGTCAAGTCAATAAATGTTGTGTATAGCATGCATGCGAAGACTGGATTCGATAGACTGCGCGGAAGAAACCATCTATTGGTTCAACGGGCATGACGGCGATTACCAGCAACGCGCTGTGGAGCGTAAGGAGCACGGCGAGGCACGTAGAACGCCCTGGTCATCCACTGCATCCTGTGTTGTCTCCAGTTGTCTCGATAATATCTTGCCACTGGAACAGATAACTCCGGACGAGAGAGTGAGGATGACGATTAGCGCAACTCTTCCTCACTTTAATCCAATTACAGCGCAAGTCACAGCTTCAGACAGATACACGCAGAGTCAATAACCAACTGCTGTGAATATTACTTGCGTAGATCAGAAGATCTGTACCAGAACACTGAAGCTGAGTAAAATATATGTGACTATTCAACAGCCATTGTGAGCGGTCAAAGGTAAAAATCAAAAGAAAAATATAAGTGTTATGATGATAAACTGTTTTAAGTCAAGATTCAAGACAAGGGACATTTTAGTTTTAAAGGAATTTTGAAAGAACACTCTGTTTATTTTGAAGAGTTCAACAAGGACTTTTGCTTAATTAATAATTACAACTCAACTTTTGAATAATTGTGAAATTTATCTTTTATTCATCCAATTTAATCATTTTTCATCATTCATATTTCCACAAGACAAAAACCAAAGATAGATGTACATAATAAATGATTCAGTAATTGTATTTCTCTGACTTATTAAATTTATATTGTTGCATTTTGAGTTTTACTGAATTGTTGATTATCATAGGTCAGTTACTAGCAAAGGTGGCATCTTAGGCTCTAGCTTTTATCTGATTACTATCTGAAGTAGAGACCTTCACAGCCGTGACTATCCTGTGATACCAGTGCTCTTCTCTGACACTGTGACTATATTCTTTTCAGACATAATTCTTTTCTGTTCTATCAGTACTACTACTGACCGCTTGCTGTACTCATAAAAACCTTTCGCTACACTACTAAAAAGAAAGAATGTAATCGAATGTAAATTAGTTAACTAATGCAGTCAAAATAACAATACTTCAAGTAAAATTGTTCTTAATTAATCAGGCTTTTACAATAACTACTTTGTTGGTTAAATGTTTGCTGACTGTATTAAAGATATCGTTCATTTTGGCTTCGTTTAATTAAAAACAATAAAAAAGTAAATAAAATATAAAGTGAACACATCAATAACTTCAGTTCTTGCTTAAAGTTTCATGAAATAATGTTAAACCATAAATAATTATACAGTGGAGGAAAGTTAAGAGACACATGGATAGTGTAGATTGGACATCAGTGTGGTAACACTATGATTGGAAACTCTTTACAGAGCGATACAACAGGAAGCAATCTGATCATCAGAAGAAGTCCCCCCCCCCCCCGTCCGACAAGTGTTTCGGCCCTACATACTCCTTTACACTCTAACGGGGGCGGGCCCACTTGGATCATGACTCCCAAGCGTCTCAGCCTCCTTTTATACCACATCATCGTTTCATTATTCACATAGGTTCACTCTCATTTTTAACTAATTAAATTTACGTCTCCTCTGCGTGTGTGTGAATCATCTGTCACTATTATCACTTTTTATTTTCTTCTAACCTTATATATATATATATATATTTATATATAGGTAAAATCCTTCATTTAGATGAGGTTTGGGGCTCTTTCGTTATCGAGATCTGAGGACAGAAGCTAAGGTCGTGCGGGAAAAAGAACACTTTCCATAATTTACTAGAAAAACACTATTTATTAGAGAGCATTCGCATTCTCTTCTTCTTGTCCTTATCTCAATAGGTCTCTTTCTTTCCGAAGGAGCCAATTTCTGGAGACCTTCTTGATAACATTCCATATGCCATCCCCAACGATAACTATTGTTGTAGTTGCACCAGTATACAGTTACGACAGTGTATAAGTATGGTATATGTGTGAATAAATGACTACGTGGCTTTCGTAGATTACACTTTTAACCATTAATTCACTCATTCATTCATACAGTAATACAAAACAAAAACTCGAAAAGTATTTTTTTAATGATAATTAAAAAAAAAAATTGAATTGGTCCTTAAAAAAAGGATCGCTTCTAATAGACCTGGCCTCATCGCTGCTCTGACATCAGATAAAATCTACTAAGTCAGTAATAAACATCTACTCTAGTGTTATTTCAATTTTTTAAGGCCCCCCCTTTCTATTCCCCCCCCCCCCCCCCCGCCCCCCTTTTACATGTATCAAACGTAGATCTGCCTTGTCAAGTCTCGTAGGATTCGGGATGTTTTTTACCTACCCCGACTCACTAAAAAAAAAAAAAAACAACCTACTCCGACTTACTAAAAAAACAACGACTCCACCAAAAAATTACCGACTCCACATCTCCGACTCCACCAAAAAATTACCGACTCCACATCTCCGACTCTACGAATCCGACTCCACAGCCCTGGTTACAATAATTATCCGATATTTCAGCTGACCACGTAATAGTAATATAAGGCGTCCATGAAGACCGAAACACAACACAACAACGAGCAAAGTGGAATCAATTTGTTGCTGCCCTACAAGACGCCACCAGACGTGATGGCTACTGACTGCTTTGACGGTTGGCGGCTATGGATCAAAGAAGAAGAAGAAGATGAAGCAGTTGTTAACTATTGCGGATAAAAGCAGACTTTGAGTATTTAGGTTAAAAAATCTCACACCTATTTTTGTGTGACGTCACATTTATTGTAAACTCACCCCCCATCGTCACAAAATTTTAGAACCCCTCTCCCTCACTGTGTGACGTCATAAATAGACTACCCCCCAATTCGACATGCCTGGGGAAGAAAGAGTTGTATTCTTCCGTTGTCTCTTCAGAGGCCCCGGAGAGCTATAGAAAGTTCCACATAACAGATTTAAAGTTGTGTTAACTCCTTTAAAAAAAAAAATCAACCAAACACCTTCACAACATACAACATTCCCAAACGTAATTCAAACTTCTCATGCTGGCAGACGAGACTGGCATTCAAATCTTGTAATGAAATCGAGAAATTGGTTACGTAGAATACGAGGTTTATTAAACACCAAACTCTGAAAGAGAATACGAGTCCCTATCAACTAGCATGAATGAAAGAAGCCCCAGAGAAACACTAGTCCTGAGAGGGACGGTTAAAACACCTGATATGAGAACATGTGAGATCCCCAGAACTAAATTCCCACAACCAAATAAGGAATGCAGACAGGCTCGGGCGTTGGCGTAGCTAGCAAGTCCTATTTAAGGGCTTTATGCTAGCTGATAGATAATGTTGGTCCTTTTCAGGACTTAGTATCTATCAACGCTGATCGGGTTAGCAGTCAACAGAGTTGACTTTATTTTTGGATGGTAAATGCGCTCTGATATAACCAAATAGGTTGAAAGGAACGCGCCTCGCCAGAAGAAGGCAAAAACCGAACCCCCAAAAAGACGAACTTTATACACGTTTGCAACTGCTGAAACTAACAGCGCGTGGTAACTTGTCACCAGTTCAGATGTGTCCTGGAAGGTGCATATCCCGAAACAAGGGGCGTGTTTTCAAGAATACATGTAACGGCCTAAATTTTTTTTTTTTTTTTTTAAACGGCGTATGTATTTGTGAATATCTTTCGGCGTGCCATTTGTTTCTTTGCTACATTCGCGGAAACTATTACCAAACATTCTAGACACGGAGTTGTGGTGTCATGATCCTATAATGGGATACATAAAATGTGGAATAATAATTTAAATACTGTATAGAGAATACCTTTTTGGATGGTGAATAGCAGGAGTCATATAGAGGTAAGTTTGTAACAGGTGCCTATCTATCTATCTATCTATCTATCTATCTATCTATCTATCTATCTATCTATCTATCTATCTATCTATCTATCTATCTATCTATCTATCTATCTATCTATCTATCTATCTATCTATCTATCTATCTATCTGTCTGTTTGTGTATATTTACCAACCTACCTGCCTACATGTTTGCTTGTCTATTTGTCTGTATACCTACCTACCCGACTTCCTGCCTGCCTGTCGGTTTGTATATATCTACTTACCTGCCTGCCCACTTGTCTGTCTGTATGTCTACCTGCCTGCGTGTTTGCATACCTACCTATCTACTCACGTACCTACCTGCCTGCCTGTATGTCTGTCTGTTTATAATTCTACCTACCCACCAACCTTGCTGCCTGCCTATCTACCTACCTACCGACCTGCCTGCCTGTCTATCTGTGTACTTAAATACCTTACATCCTGCTTGCCTTATGTCTATATATCCACCTACATACCAACCAGCCTGTCTGTTTGTATGTCGTTCGCTCAACGTGCGTGTCTTCTCTCTATCTGTTTGTATATCTACCTGCCTACCAACCTGACTGCCTGCATGCTTATTTGTCTGTGTATCTACCTAACTGCTTGCACGCCTTTCTGCCTGTATACCTAAATACTTTACCTAATATCTGCCTGCACGTCTGTCTGATCATCTGTCTGTCTGGTGCAAACATATATCTATCTGTCTCTCTGTCTTAATGTCTCTCTGATCTATCCATATCGCTGTTTATCTAATCTGTCCATTATCTGTCTATTTCTCTGATCTATCCACATCTGTCAGTCGATCTCTCTGATCTGTCCATATCTGCCAGTCGATCTCTCTGATCTGTCCATATCTGTCAGTCGATCTCTCTGATCTGTCCATATCTGTCAGTCGATCTCTCTGATCTGTCCATATCTGTCAGTCGATCTCTCTGATCTGTCCATATCTGTCAGTCGATCTCTCTGATCTGTCCATATCTGTCAGTCGATCTCTCTGATCTGTCCATATCTGTCAATCGATCTCTCTGATCTGTCCATATCTGTCAGTCGATCTCTCTGATCTGTCCATATCTGTCAGTCGATCTCTCTGATCTGTCCATATCTGTCAGTCGATCTCTGATCTGTCCATATCTGTCAGTCGATCTCTCTGATCTGTCCATATCTGTCAGTCGATCTCTCTGATCTGTCCATATCTGTCAGTCGATCTCTCTGATCTGTCCATATCTGTCAGTCGATCTCTCTGATCTGTCCATATCTGTCAGTCGATCTGATCTGTCCATATGTCTGTCTAATCTGTCTCTTTCCTTTCTAGCTGTTTGCTGTTCCTCTAAAATTCCCTCCCGTTCTCCTCTCAGCCCCTACACTCTTCATAACTGTCACTGTTTCCTTTCATTTTAAAGTGACAATTGAAATAATAAACTATATTATTAATTTTCAGTACCTTCTCGACTGCAGTCATCAGCAACCGTGAAGTCGATAATACAACTTTCATGTAAACAAGACAGAAGGGGAGATAGTCGCCTACAAGTAAATTCTCGAACAGAGTAATACTCTATGGTCCAGCATTAAAGAAATGGCGCCCCTTTCCAATCTTAGCATCGGTTTTATAGTGGGCGGTGCTGTGATAAGTGCTGCAATTATAATTGGTTTCCTCATTTGGAAGGTTATCGAAATTAAAAGTCGTGCCAAGTCAACGAGTTCGAGCCATCCTGATACAACAGCGAGAGTCGACAACAGAGCTGGTAATGGTTCCACTGTTAGCCACCGACATTCCACAGGCAACTCTAAAACAGAGTCTATTTATTCAGACATAATTTACGAGGAAGAAATTCAAGTGTGCTTCCATCAGCGACAATGTATATGCAATGCCATCTAAAAGACAGACAGTGAAATCAGACGAAAGTACCGGCGATAGTGGTTTTTTCTGATTGTCAGTCAGGCTTCGATGACTCGGAGCATTATGCCAGACTCCACGAACGACGAAGCGATACTGAAAACATTTATGGTGACTTGTCGTATCATGATTCATAAATCAAATGTCGCGCTTCCGCATTGATTCTAAGTCTTTCTGACGCACACGACCATCCAAGAATTGGAATTACTTAGAGGTTACGCCCCCTTTCAAGACTTCAGCCAATCAACGAGATCAAGACTATATGGAAGCCACGCCCAAAACTGATATCTTGGATGAAAACAACGAAGATATCGCTACATCACATGTTGAGATTATTGAAATACACCGAACGACTTTTCGACAGTCCCCAGCTGCTGCCGAAATGCAGCACGATAATGGAAACGATAATGAATCCGATGGTGTGTCTGTTTCTTATGAAAAGTCCATCTCAGGACACATCATTATAAATATATTTATTCAACGTTGTCACATTTTATCAAGAAACAGATGAAGATTTACACCGCTGGTACAGAAGAGGCCGTAAAGGCCATTCAACGCTTATGCCAAACATACCATCATCATACAAGTGAAACACTTCAAATACTTGAAAGCATGCTCACTGTGGCAGAGGGGTTTTAAGAGGGAGGGTGAGCGAGCGGCAAGGAGAGTGAATGACATTTTATCACGAATACTTGTCTGTGTGATCAAAGGTATGTGTTTCTCTTATCAGGAGTAAGTAGGTTCACGTGAAGGTGTTAATTAAAACTATTACTCTGCGCCTTAGGATAACGACGAGAACAGTGATAGGAAACTCTATACAGAGCGATACAACAGGAAGCAATCTGATCATCAGAGAAAAGTCCCCCCATCGAAACAAGTGTTTCGGCCCAATACTCCTTTACACTCTAAGGGGGGCGGGCCCCCCAAGTGTCTCAGCCCTCCTGTTGTCCTTGTATCGAAAATATAAAACCCATTTCACCTTGGTAGCAACTTTAAAATTCCCAACTCCTGCCAGCTGTGGAGGCAATTGTGAAAGTAACCAAAGAGGAAGGCTTGTTTAGAGGAAGACTGTGTTGTAAAAAAACGTGTGATATTTCGAAGAATAGATAATCTTATATTAAAGTTAAATAGAGAAAGCGGATTGACATTCCCCGCCACATATATTCCTCCCTGATTTATTATAATTGCAATTAAAATTACGTCTCAGCCCCCATGTAAATGAGTTATTTAAATTACATCTTTTATCCAGTGTCTTCTTTTTCAAATACCATACCTGGTGGTGTAGATGATCATGACTCTCCACAACTTTCTGTCTACAGTACGACTGATTAATTATATTGTTGATTTCTTTCCATGTCATGAAGTCAAACTGTCCCCTATCTTCTGTCTTTGTTGTTCTGTGTCTCTATTTCCTTCAATCTTTCCTGTTGTCACAATATACTTCAACTTCTTTCTTCTTCTCATAACTTGCTCAAAGAAAGAGATTGATTCATTCTAACCTGGGGATTAAGCTTCAAGTGCGCTCTGGCCTCTTTCAAGACATCTGTGGTGAAGTGGGATGTTATAAATATTTATAGGGGACTTAGTGTACTGACTGAGATCAGCTGTGAAGGTATCTATATCTAATAAGAGTAGTGTATTATAGATAACCTTACTTGCTGCCACATATATATATATATCTCAGTCAGAATTATTCTGGAATAGTGTGATGACTACGTTGTATGTCTAGGGTATGTGTATGATGAAGTGTAAGTCATAACAACAACAGACAGATAAACAATTTAATTTATTCCACCACACTTGACAACACTGTGACACTCACATACATAAAACACTCTACAAGGATATCTTAAAGGAGTCACTGATAACTTTTCAAATAACAATATGTATTCATTTCTGTCATGAATGAATATGTGTCCTGATTCAAATACAAAGGGAACCAGGAATCACAATCAATTTTAATTACAAGTTATATGTACAGAATTTATCAATATGAATATTGTAGTGACATATATTATTAAAAGTATCCTATGTGTGTCAGTTGTGTAGTAGTAATATGAGGTAATACTGGTTTTGTTTTGTTCAAGCTCTGTTGGTATTTGTCATAATGACTTCAATAGTTTGTCTTTATTGGAACTAGTATTGGAGATGTTCTCAGTTCCTGATATTAAAACAATTTACTTCCCCTCTTAAGTTTATGTTACAATGTTATTTTAAGATGGGGGTACATAATTTTGAGCTCAGCTGGCCACATCAGCTTATCTTGCGTGATGGCGGCAGGAAAGGACTCCTCTGCTCGATTTCTCCCCCTGTGCTCTGGAGACACCTCACTGATAGCTAAATGGACCAAGGAGTATGCTGTCCGACTCTGGATTCAGCAAAGCTCTGACCAGGTGCTGCTCAATACCATCAAGACCACGGTCCCACAATTCATGGAAACAAACACAGATACGTTGATTAGCAATGAATTCTGGCACAAATACTGGCACAAATTCCCATCTGCTTATGTTCCAGGCTTTTATTTAGCAAAAATATGAGCTGGCTTCAACGCACTGTTGCTTTATCAAGCTTATTTGAACTAGTGGTCTCGAACTAACGCTCCTAAGTGAGTATATCAGCGAGTCTGGCCAATGGAGCCACGTTTCGACAAGTGTTTGAAAAAATTTTAACTTCCTACGTCTCCCCTAACAACCAAGGATAGCATTTATAGCCCGACTAATCGTGTTTAGCCTTACATATCATTCCAGCCAATCAGTTCAAATGTAACTTGTGGCCCATTTCCCGTACAATGGTGGTGTAAAAAAAATCTACCACTGAGCGATTCTGATTTTGGGTGTTGTCTGACAGCACCATCATTTTATTTTGGCTATAACTTGTTAATTCCTAGACTATTTGCATAACGTTGTACATATTCTTTGTCAGCAAACCCTAAGGAACCCAAATATATATATTTAATAGAGCTAAAATGCTGCGTTCAAAATATGCAATTCCTTCTACCTCCTGTTTCGAAGATGTGCTGTCTGGGTACTGTAATGTTTTCAAACGTAAACCCATCTATTGTCATCTTTCTAATAAGAGTTTTTTCAGGATTTAAAAACCTAACTCTGGGAAGGTTAGTGTTTTTATCACTGTCCGTCCGAAAAAGTTAGTGCATGTGGCCTTACACGCGTGATAGTAGTAATTGTGTATCGCGCGACGCGTGTTGTGTGTTGCACGTGTTCGGCTTTATGCCTCTCCCTTCTCTCTATCCTTTAGTCCATCTGTCTTTAGTTACGCCGTGTATAAAATGGAATGAATGAAATATTAAAATTAGGTCATTGTTCAGCTTGGTATCTCAATGTTTTTCCAAGAAATACAGCACACGTTTCATTGAAGAAAGCGGGTAATAATATAGTAGGCTTTTACTATCAACGTGAAAGCGTTACAATTTGCAGACACCATTGCTCTTTTCTTTATTATATGTATTTATTAGGCTTTATATTTACCTGATAATTTATATATGTGGATTAGAATATTTCACGACACCTCCCCTCTTAAAACAGACATTATATGTCAGTCCTTTATTCTATATACACATAGATAAATGTAAGTCAACTTGACTTTACTCTGCTGTGGTGCTATCATGGTTTTATGTAGTTGGGTCCATTCAGAGTAGGCACTACTCATGAAATCTGCCTCAGACTTCTACAACCAATAATATATTTCGGTTATGTTACTGAACAGCCGCAAGTGTGAGTGCTTGTCTTAATGCTGCTTCGCAACCCGTATTCACCATTTCTCTTCTCTGAGTCTGCACAATGACATGTCCAGAGAACATTATATTTCCCTCAAAATGTACGTTATGAGGAGATAACATATACTTGGTGATAGCAGAGTTTTCGTAGTGGATCCCATAATCTTCTTATTATCCTGTATGAAACATTCGGAATATCCTCAATCAAAGAGGCAACTCAGGGATTCGTTACGTTCCTCCGAAATGTTTACATCCAACAATTTTGTCTGATCTCAGGCTTTACTGGAATCTGATAGTATCCTTTACTCAGATCCACTTTTGAGAAATATTTAGCTTTATTTAGTCTGGCAAACAGCTGATTTGTATCAGGCAATGGATCCACCTGTCCTTCTGTAATAGCATTCAGTCTCCTGTAATCTATACAGAGTCTATGTTCTCCAGAGGGCTTCCTTAAGAGTACAACACCGGAACTATACGAAGATTCACTGTGCGAAATAATTCCTTCCTTCAACAGATAGTCTATCTCTTCCTTCAAAGCTTTCTCCTTAGCAAACGGAATCGAATATGGTTTCATACAGACAGGTGTGGGGTCTATCAGTTTCATATCATATTCCAATAGGTTTGTATGCCCTGGTCGGTCTGTTAACACCTCTGCATGATTATTTAGAACCTGTTGCACTCTCTCTTTCTGAGTTTTCGTTAAATGTGTACTGATTTTCACCTGGGCTGCTGTCTCACAGGGGTGTAATGGATATTCAAATGATGAAAGTGGTTCCTTTTTCATCTCCATGGCGATGGACAAGGTCAACAAGTGTGTCTCTTCCTGATGTTCTCTTTCCAAATATTTCTTCAGGAGATTCACATGATAGATTTTTTCTTTCCCCTTCTTATCTATCTTATAATTTGTTCTAGACACCTTCTCTAGAACTGTATATGGACCCTGCCATCCAATTTGTAACTTATTCTGACTCCCGGGCAAAAGAAGCAGTACTTTCTCTCCCACAGCCAAATTTCTGTCTTTCGCCTTCCTGTTATAATAGGCAGCATGTTTCTTCCTGGCTTGTTTCAAATTTTCATTGGCAAGTTTCCAGCCAGTTTTTAAACGAGTGGTCAGCTCATTCACATATTCGTATGAAGATGTAATGTTTTCCTCTGCCTTTTCATCAGTCCACGTTCTTAACAAAGCTACATATGGACCTTTAATTGTGTGGACCTATTTGTCCATGCACCGGTATGGTCTCTTCCACTCGAAGCTCTGTAGTGATGATTTTTCCTCCCAGAATTATCATTCACAAAACGACCGCTACCAATTTTTCTTTTGGGGCTTTCTCCCCACTTAAAATTCTTGATGAGAGATTTCCTCTCTACATCCTCTTCCTCCAGTTTGTTTAAGTCCGATTGAGGGATTGTCGGCTTATCCTGGGGTAAGACATCTTTTTGCACTCTCCGCATAGTGGCCATTGTAAAACAGTTAAGTGAAGCTTGTCCGTGAAAAGGGGCTTCCCATTCCATTTGGTCCACTTTATCAAATTTATATCTCTTTTTATTATCAGGCCTAATTTTGCCCCGTGGCGTGTCCAGGTCCTGATCCATGTTCCCACTTGTGGGTGTTCCCTCATGTGCTATGCTACACCTTTCTACAAAATTCTCAATGTCCCATCTTGCTTTAGGCCAATAATAATTGTGAGCCACCTTTTGAATGATGGTACCTATCTTCTCATGGTCCCCATCTGGTTTCACATGTAGGCTCCTTATTAATTCTGTCCTATATCTCTTTGGAAGAACCAGCTGTCCGTGACCATGGGATCTAGTTCCGGCCTTCCTATACATCAACTTGTTTTTCATGTAAAAATCTCCCTTGCCTGGAGTTGTATGACAAGTTGACAATTTCCTGAAACAAGGCTTGAGTGTTTTATCCCCAGCCTGTGCCTTCCTCATCTCTTCTGGAGTGGTATCCAACATAATATCCTCCTCCTGTCTTGAGGTCGACCTGACCTGAAGGGTTGCCATATACACAGGTTTCCTTCTGCAACGGTCAGTGTCATGATTGTCAATCTGACAATTCTTACACCACCTTTTTCCTTGGTTGAAAGATTTTCTTTCATCATATTTCCTTTCATCGAATTGTGGGAATTTATTTTTATTTTCATACCGTGGCCTATCAAATTGGTGCTTACCTTTGTTTTGATCCTTAGGATCAAATTTATTAAAGTTCTGTGGTGCCCTAAAGTTATCCACTTGTTTCTTTTTATTACCTGTTACCTCTGCTTGAGCTGCTTGATACCTTTCAGCAACATTTAGCAACTCATCCAGCCTCTCTGCACCTTGTTCCATGAGAAACTTTCTCAGGTCTGGAGCCATGGACTCTCTTAGTTGCTCTATAAGGACCATTTCCTTAAGATCTTGGGTTTTCCCCAGAGAAGTCCATTTCTCCAAGTATGTCTCTATTCGTGCAGAGAACTGGTGATAGGTTTCACCTGACAGTAGTTTAGCATTCCTAAATTTTTTCCTATAAAATTCTGCATTCTTCTCATATCTTAACAAAAGAGCCTGCTTTAGCATGTCATAATTTTCCTGATCACCTCTGCTCATTTTTGCAAAAACTTCATAAGCTGCCCCACGAAGTCCTTGAGATAACTTTAAGCTCCACCTCTCTCTCTCTCTAACCCATACGTGGTAGCTAATAGTTCATACCTATTTAGATAGCTCTATATATCATCGTCTTTCTCAACAAAATGATCTAAATGAAAATTCATAGCTGAGGTTGAGGCTCCTTGGCTAGCAGTGGCATCAGAGGCAAAGGGACTGGCACCATTTTCAGGAGCATGGCCTTGAAACTCAAACTCCCTTAGTCGTAACTCATGTTCCCTTTGTAATCTTTTATCTTCTGCTTCCCTTTCTGCAGCTAATTTCTTCTCTTCCCTTTCTGCAGTCAATCTTCTTTCTTCTGCTTCCCTTTCTGCAGCTAATTTCTTCTCTTCCCTTTCTGCAGCCAATCTTCTTTCTTCTGCTTCCAATTTCTTAGCCTCAGCCTCAATCTGCAACCTCTTAGTCTCAGCCTCAGCCTCAAATTGTAACTTCTTAATTTCCCTTTCAGCCTCTAACTTTCTTTCGGCTTCAAACCTTCTTTCTTCGCGTTCAATAAATTTGTCACATTCCGTAGTGACATAGGCAACCATAACTTGCCCATCTAATCTTAACTCTTTTGCAGTCTGAACAGCAGCAGATCGAAATTTGGCCAGGTCCGCCATTGTCTATCAGGTAAATTTATACAATGTCTAACCAACAATTCAATCTCTACATATATATCTAATGGACAACACAGGCACCGTGAGCTCAACCTTATTTAATTCCACCCAAGGATACCTTTTAATTCTTATATTCCCTGAAGTGAATTACCCCCAATATTTTTAATAGGGAAAGATTCAAAATCCCGGACGAGCCCCCAATATATGTGGTGAAGTGGGATGTTATAAATATTTATAGGGGACTTAGTGTACTGACTGAGATCAGCTGTGAAGGTATCTATATCTAATAAGAGTAGTGTATTATAGATAACCTTACTTGCTGCCACATATATATATATCTCAGTCAGAATTATTCTGGAATAGTGTGATGACTACGTTGTATGTCTAGGGTATGTGTATGATGAAGTGTAAGTCATAACAACAACAGACAGATAAACAATTTAATTTATTCCACCACACTTGACAACACTGTGACACTCACATACATAAAACACTCTACAAGGATATCTTAAAGGAGTCACTGATAACTTTTCAAATAACAATATGTATTCATTTCTGTCATGAATGAATATGTGTCCTGATTCAAATACAAAGGGAACCAGGAATCACAATCAATTTTAATTACAAGTTATATGTACAGAATTTATCAATATGAATATTGTAGTGACATATATTATTAAAAGTATCCTATGTGTGTCAGTTGTGTAGTAGTAATATGAGGTAATACTGGTTTTGTTTTGTTCAAGCTCTGTTGGTATTTGTCATCATGACTTCAATAGTTTGTCTTTATTGGAACTAGTATTGGAGATGTTCTCAGTTCCTGATATTAAAACAATTTACTTCCCCCTCTTAAGTTTATGTTACAATGTTATTTTAAGATGGGGGTACATAATTTTGAGCTCAGCTGGCCACATCAGCTTATCTTGCGTGATGGCAGCAGGAAAGGACTCCTCTGCTCGATTTCTCCCCTGTGCTCTGGAGACACCTCACTGATAGCTAAATGGACCAAGGAGTATGCTGTCCGACTCTGGATTCAGCAAAGCTCTGACCAGGTGCTGCTCAATACCATCAAGACCACGGTCCCACAATTCATGGAAACAAACACAGATACGTTGATTAGCAATGAATTCTGGCACAAATACTGGCACAAATTCCCATCTGCTTATGTTCCAGGCTTTTATTTAGCAAAAAATATGAGCTGGCTTCAACGCACTGTTGCTTTATCAAGCTTATTTGAACTAGTGGTCTCGAACTAACGCTCCTAAGTGAGTATATCAGCGAGTCTGGCCAATGGAGCCACGTTTCGACAAGTGTTTGAAAAAATTTTAACTTCCTACGTCTCCCCTAACAACCAAGGATAGCATTTATAGCCCGACTAATCGTGTTTAGCCTTACATATTCTTTGTCAGCAAACCCTAAGGAACCCAAATATATATATTTAATAGAGCTAAAATGCTGCGTTCAAAATATGCAATTCCTTCTACCTCCTGTTTCGAAGATGTGCTGTCTGGGTACTGTAATGTTTTCAAACGTAAACCCATCTATTGTCATCTTTCTAATAAGAGTTTTTCAGGATTTAAAAACCTAACTCTGGGAAGGTTAGTGTTTTTATCACTGTCCGTCCGAAAAAGTTAGTGCATGTGGCCTTACACGCGTGATAGTAGTAATTGTGTATCGCGCGACGCGTGTTTTGTGTTGCACGTGTTCGGCTTTATGCCTCTCCCTTCTCTCTATCCTTTAGTCCATCTGTCTTTAGTTACGCCGTGTATAAAATGGAATGAATGAAATATTAAAATTAGGTCATTGTTCAGCTTGGTATCTCAATGTTTTTCCAAGAAATACAGCACACGTTTCATTGAAGAAAGCGGGTAATAATATAGTAGGCTTTTACTATCAACGTGAAAGCGTTACAATTTGCAGACGAAGCATAAAACAAAGGGGATTTTCGAGTACATTCTTGGTGACAGCACTGTTATTTTACCATTGCTCTTTTCTTTATTAAATGTATTTGTTAGGCTTTATATTTACCTGATAATTTATATATGTGGATTAGAATATTTCACGACAACATCCTCATTTCTTATGTTAGCTGTCCATGGTATTTTTAACCATAGACAGCTGAAATGGTATTTTGTATCCAATGTAGTAAACATAAATATGACAAAGGAAATAACACCATAGACTATTGTGTTAAATTGTAAGGGGAAAATATAGAATGTCCTACAGGAAAATAAAAATCATACTTTACAGTTTGGTCTGTTACATGTACACAATAAAGAATATTATTAAAGAATTGTCCCGATTTTGTTAGAAGAAAAGTGTCATCATTTTGATTCAGATCTCTTGTGTTGTATGTTAGTTCCTTAATAATGTTGCATATGGTTGTGTTCTGCGTCTTGTTTTCCTTCTTCGAGGTGTAGTTATGTTGCTAAGTTGATGTACACCCTGTAGAAGAATGTACCTATTCCTTTTTTTTCACCTACTTGACCAGTGTGTTGAGAGACAAGTAACAATTACCGGTTGCAACTCAGCTGCGAAAGTTTCACTTGAAATACCCGCTGCGCGCATGCGCACTTTTTGAGTCTTTGTAAGGTATGCTTAAAAACTTGCAGAGATTATCTTACTTTTGTGATAGAAAGCAGCCTCGTACCACGTCATGGGGCCGAGAATACATTTTTTTGAAAAGGGTACAATCTTTTATGGACACCCTGTATTTGTCGGTATCAATGACTTAGTGCCCCTTTATCATATAGAGTTATGACAACTATGTCAGAATCGAAAACGAGGCTGAACGACGTGGACGCCATTTTTTGTCGACAATACTAGGGTTAGTAGCTGGAATAAGCGTCGAGTAAGATTTTTTTTAAAAATTAATGAAGAAAAATATCCCGTTCAACCTCTGATGGGTTATAATTAGGATATATATTGTTTTCAATTCCAAATAATATGAACAACTGCCGATGAGAAAGTGGCATCACATTTGTCAAATCATTGTAAATAGGGACAATCACAATTATGCTAATACGTTAAATAAATAAACAAAAAACAAACAAAATCAAGAAGAAAACTCTGAACAAGAATTATATTAAAAAAATGGAGGGGTGTAAAGGCCTGGTGGTTCCAGTTATATAAACTGACTTTAACAGATATTTTAATTGACTTTCCATCTGTTAAAAAGTCATATGCATTGTAAGAACAGCATGAGAACTTCACATTCGAAGACACTAATAGTAACATTTGTTCGTGATAAAAATTGATTTACTATATTATGCAGTGCCCTAGGTCTGTCTATTCTTAACACCTCTTCTACATTTATAAGATTATATATATATATATATATATATATATATATATATATATATATATATATATATATATATATATATATATATATATATATATATATATATATATATATATATATATATATATATATATATATATATATATACAGTAGAACTCCATTTATCCGAACCCCAATTATCCGAACCCCCAATTATCCGAACACTTTTTTCCAGAAAAAAAAAATCAATCGCCACCAGTCACGTTAGACTACATTTCTCAATATTTTCATGCGGCAAGCTTCAAATGTGTGCGAACAATTTGTAGAGGATGGGATGGGCTAATGGTCGGTCGCTTACGTACAGGAAGTCAGTTAGATCATAAAGTCAGTTAATATCTGGTTTACCAATCCAGTGTACGTGTGCGTTCTAGGCAGAACACTGGCTAAACAAAACAGTTCAACTTAAAATAATTGTGTCTGCTACTACAGCAGAATAATTTTGGTGTACAAGTATTTCTCTGTGCGATATGGCATCTTCCAGTAGGCCTAAAGCATATAAAAGGAACCGCAATGTTTTTGTCAATTGAAACGAAAACAGAAATTATCAAGAGACTAGGAAAAGGTGAAACTGTGTCTTCACTTGCGAGGATTTTCAATGTTGGGAAAGCTACCGTCTCTGACATCAAAAGTAAAAAGGATAAAATTATGAGTTTTGCATCGAAATTGGAGAGTGAAAATGGGTCGAAGAAACGTAAAACCATGAGAAATGCGAAATATTTGAAATTGGAAGAGGCTTTGTATATATGGTGTCTGCAAAGAAGAAGCAAATCGGAACCTATCTCTGGCTCTCTATAGTGTGAAAAAACACTACAGTTCAACAATCAACTTGACGGTCCTCCTGACTTTAAATCTCGTCATGGCATACGAGAACTGGAGATTCAAGGGGAATCTTTATCTAGCGATGCAACTGCCGCTGAAAATTTTAAAGAAACATTCTTGGCTTTTTTGGAAGAAGAAGGTTATTCACTCGATGATGTGTATAATGCCGATGAGACTGGCTTATACTGGAAATCATTGCCTCAAAAATCACTTGCATCTCAGCGCGAAGCAGCTGCCCCTGGGTTTAAAAAGTGCAAAGAGAGAGTAACAATTTTGGTAGCCGCGAATGCCAATGGAAGTCATCGTTTACCGGTGCTAATGATCGGCAAAGCCAAAAAACCACGTTGTTTAAAGAATGTGACATGTCTCCCATTGTGCTACAAAGCACAGAAGAGTGCTTGGATGAATAGTGAAATATTTCTTGATTGGTATATAAATCAGTTCATCCCAAATGTGAAGAGGTTGAGAGAACAAGAAAAGAAAACTGGAAAAGTAATTCTTCTACTGGACAATGCACCATCTCATCCAGAGACGGATACATTGAATGCAGTTGATGCAAATTTTAAAGTAATTTTTCTGCCTCCCAATGTAACAGCACTGATTCAACCAATGGATCAGGGTGTTATAGCAAAGCTTAAAAAGATGTACAAGAAGGAAGTCCTGCGTCGTTTATTGTTGGCTGAAGATGAAGAAAGTGTGGTGGCGTTTTTCCAAAAAGCTTAATCTCAAAGACTGCTGCTATATGTTAGCTGATGCTTGGACCACCCTGTCACAAGATAATCTCAACAAGGCTTGGAATAGATTGCTTGGGAAAAAAAAGGAGGAAATGAAACTACTGCAGTGGACACAAATGATGATTGTATAAATGAAGTTGTGGAACTGTTTCAATGCCCGGATTTTCGGACTGTGACAAAGATGATGCCCACATGTGGCTAGAAGATGATAATGATTCTGGTTTTCAGTTTTTGAATGACGAAGAAATTTTGTCTTTTGTGCAAGAAGAAAACCAAATACATGTAGTGACCGATGACAAAGACTCCTCAGAAGTACATGATGTACTTGTAGATTATGAAGAAAACCCAAAACGTCGACCAAGTCCTGAAGACGCCTTTATAGCACTAGAATCAGCGATGGCTTGGTACGAGCAAGAAGATGACAGCTGTCCTACACAGCTTCTGCTGTTGAAGAGAATGCGGGACTTAGCAGCCAAAAGGAGACTATTCAGTTTGGTGCAAAAGAGGATTCCTCATTATTTTAAATAGTGTGCTACATCTGTGCAAGTACATGTATACGTAAGTTGCGCCTGGTTTTGAATCTTTTGTAATGTTATTTTGAAAACATTTCTCTTTCTTAAAAAAAAAAAAAAAATTAATACAAGTAGTACATGCACTGCAGTGTAATGAAAGATTTTGGTGATACAGTGATCTAATACAGTGTGGGTATTATTATTACAGTACAAGTAAATATGTTTTATAGTGTATTTTCCTTGTATGGTTAATTATTTTTAGAAATATGTGTACATGTACTCGATACATTATGTATATATATTTATATATTTATATAATATAATTTAAAATAAATAATATAAAATAAAACTATAATAAAATCTCCGGTCCAAAATATGTAATTAGATTTTGTTAAAACTATCTGTACATAGTCGCATTTTTAATGAAAACATAAACTGTTGTGATCATCTGGTCTAGTAAAACTGTCAGTGTCTACAACAGTCATTCGCCAGTTTTCACATTTCAAAGGAGGTAAATAGGTCAGTTCGATGGGAGTATGTTTTTTCCTAAGTGTTGCAATTCTAACGGAATATTTGTTGCTAAATAGTGGAATTCTAACGGAATATAAAATTCAACGGAGTATGTGTTAAAAATCCACGCTACTGATTCTTTTCAATAAACCGGTAAGTAAACTAGTTTTCTTCTTTTTTGTTTTGTTACTTCAAATACAAATAATAGTACAAATATGTGCTACTGTATTTGCATCTAATTTTATTTCAAATTATTAGCTAACCTAAACGAAAATGCAAATTGGGTCCGAAACTCATGATCGGGTCCATTTGCCTGCACTACGGGTTCGACAGAAAATGGCGGCCAAATTTTAGTTGTCGTAACTCTATATGAATCTAGGAGCACTACAATGACTGTCACGGGTTCAATTCTATTGCTTGTACGGACTGCTATTGCAGGTTTTCTGATGTACGTCTCTGGATCAGTGCTGCAGGTTCACCTACGTAGTCTCAACATTTGCATTTAGGTATATTACATTTAGTACTGTCACAGCACCAATACTGCATTTAGAATTTGTGCGGCATTTAGAACTGTTGAAGCAAACAAATCTAACCTCCATTCTTCCTCTGCTATACTTCTATTCTGTCAATCAAACTAATCTTTTGGTAGGCAGCATGTAGACATGCGCCCTAATATAACCGACTCGGTTGAACGAGACGCGCCTCGCCAGGACGAGGCGAAATTTTATTTAATAAATAAAATAGAAGATTTCCTTATTCATTTAACACACACACACAGGCACACACACACACATATGTGAGTGTGTGTGTGTGTACTTAAATACGTGTCTTGCAAAGGTCAATAATAACCACTTGTTGTTGTACATGAGACACAGAGTGACTGAAAACGATTACAGATTCTTGACAAAAAATTATGAAGTGAAAGATGTAGAAAGTTTTATGGACTGTTATCTGACATTTTCTGCTCTGCACGGGGCTTGGGTCCAACACTTGCTAGATGGCCCAAGAAAGATTTATGTAAATCATAGTTATTTAAAACTGCATTGCATTCTGCGTAAAATGAGACAAAGACCGTGAGTAATTATGAATGATAGAGAAACTGAATTAGATGAAGCTGCACCCAAAAAAAAAAAAGAAAAAAGGACTACCTCATATTATTCAACTGTTACGCCACTGCTGGAGGTAGAAGACGTCCCATTCTTTTTTGTATCTTCAGAAAACCCCTTATTTATGATTTATGCGATAAATAAAAGGACTCATAACAAGGGCTGGCTTAGACCCATTCCACCGATTCCTCCGTGTCACGGATTGCCTCTCCTGCTTTGCAGTAGTGGTCCAACGTGGCCAAAACTCAAGAGTATCTAAATGGGTCGTCAAAGGTGTCTACCTTCGCACAACATTACTTTTGGCAGAGATGTAGATAGAAATGTAATGGCGCTTCTATCCGAAGGGTGTATCCACAAGATAATTCAGAAGTCAAGAACCATGTGGCATAGGGCTGAGCAATGGTTAGTTTATATCTGTCCGTCGCCTTTTGGGACGGATTTAAGCGATGGTTTTTAGCCCGTTCAAGCCCCCAGTTGGTGTAATCAAGCGAAATTCCTTTTATAAGTAATGGCTCTATATATGTAAATATATCTATGTATATATATATATCTGTATGTTTTAAAGAATCTTGCTAAAACGTTTGCTTTAATACTAACAAAAACTGAATCGACTATGATTGTTTAGTTTTAAAACAACATGTAACAAATTTAATAATGAATTAGTCTTTAACAGTTAAAATAAGGAGGAAGTGATGAATTTTGCTGTAAATACAAGTTTTCGTCACAGAGACGCAGATGAGGATTTATCAAAGTCCGTTGCTTTCGCCCTTTTTTACAAGAAAACTTAACTCTGGGTGAGTCCTGTCGCTGTGGTTTTCGCCACTTCTTGGTGATGAGTGTACTTCTCTCACACGAGTGGCGTAGTAACTTCAGTACTTCGAACCGTCTGATAGCTAGTAACCACAAGCAGTCTTGTACTACGAATATTTTTTTAGACAAAATAGAAAACAAATGCCTCTGCTAAGTACATTTGTGGGCTGCCAATTAACAGGCGCATTCTCGCTGTCCACCCACCAATGTTAATCTCAGAAGAATTAAATTCCCGCGTACACAGTGTAGCTCAGGGAAGATGATTAAAAATCACCATATTCCTCTGGGTATTAACTGGGAAAATGTGTCTGGAAGGCGCGAATAATGAGTTGCCTGAGTTACAATTTACAACGCGCATTTATCTCACAAAATATTATACACTTTAGGCACATGTGATGTAATCATCAGTCATCACTGCTCCATTCGGAGTCTGGGGTCACCTTTGCTGTCGGTTTTCCGCACGACTAGCTAGAAGCAATCACCAGCGCTTGATGTAGTGGTTTATGAATATACTAGTTTCATATATTGAGGTTGCCAGCCTCATATATAACCACTTAGCAAGAAAACATGTCAAATTTACATTTGTAAAATAATGGTTCTTAGCAAGAAAACATGTCAAATTTACATTTGTAAAATAATTGTTACACTTACCACAAAGTTGTGGGAATACAAAATCTCCTCGCGCAGGGTAGAATGGACACGAGCAATTTAGGTTATATGCTCTCGAACCACTTGGTCTGGAAATTTTGAATCCCTTGTATGATGGGTGAATCTGCGAACCACTTGGTCTGGGAAAGTTTCTCTTATGGCGGGTGATCCAATTCCTTAGGGTTCCAGTCTTGGTATTAAAAGTCCTGGTCACTTAAATTTTTAAGTCTTTGTATTTATAAAGGCGGGCTTACTTTTTAAGGTTTTAAGTTTCCCAAATATTTTGATCTGTTACTTATAATATAGGAATTCTAAGTCCGATGTCTCACTGGCTTCTGTAAGTCGCTCATATGACGTGCGCTGCAGTCTATCTGTTCTGTGTCTCTGATTTCACTACATTATATTTCCAGTTTCCAGTTCAGGTCACAGATGGTCTTTCCGCCGAGTTTTCCAATGAAATTCAAAGTATTACCCGGCGCTCACTTCAAACCAATGGAATCTCTTTAGATTATGTGGGTCGGGGTGTTTAATTAAAAAAATCCCCCACGTGTTTAAAATATTAAATTTAATATTCCAACGCGTGACCTCTTTCAAATCATGCAGTAATATTTCCGGTGGCATCTTGTGAAACCTCACTAAGCAAATCTGTGCACTATCCTGGTGTCGTGAAACATTCTAAATCCACATATATAAATTAAAAGGTAAATGTAAAGCCTAACACATAAATTCAATAAAAGGGAAAGAAGAATGGTAAAGAACAGTGCTGTCACAATGACTGTACTCGAGATCCCCCTTTTTCTGCTTCGTCTGCATATTCTCACGCTTTCACGTTTACTAGTAAAGCCTACAGCAGCATACACGCCTTTCTAACAATAAAACGTGTACTGTATTTCTAAGAAAACCTTGAGATAGACGCACTGCGTAATGACCTAGATTAATATTCCATTAATTTCATTTTATACACTACGTTAACATAAACGAAAGGACAGATGGACTTAGGATAGAAAGAGAGAGGGCTGAAAGCAGGAACGCCGGCAACACTAACACGCGTCTCGCGATATACAATTAATGCCACCCCAAGCGTAAGGCATGAAGCACTAACTTTTTTTTCAAATAGACAGTGATAAAAAACACTACCCATACGAGAGTTAGGTTTAAAAACCTGTAAAATGCTTATTAGGAAACATGACATTCTACTGTTTTATGTCTAAACTCCTGACATTAGTCTGACAGTACAGCAGACACCATAAAGTTTGGAAGTGAGGAGGTGGTAACAGCACGACTATCCTAGAAGAAAATACATATTTTGAACGCCGCCACTTAGCTCCCTTAAAACTTATATATTTGGGTTCCTTAGGACTTGCTGACAAAGAATATGTTAAGTGTTACGCAAATAGTCTAGGAATTAACAAATTATAGCCAAAAGAAAATAGTGAGGGTGTCAGACAACACCAAATAATAATCGCACAGTGGCATGTTTTGAAACCACCATTTTACGGAAATAGGCCACCATGTTAAATCCTATTTGATTGGATAGAAGTAAATGTAAGGCGAAACACGATTAGTCGGATTACAAATACTAATTTTTTGTTGTTAGGGGAAACGGTAGTAGGGGTACTTTTTTTGAAAAGCTGTGTAAACATGGCCCGATTGGTTAGACCCGCCAATATAGTCAATTAGGAGCGTCA